>CM046860.1:18960194-19140194 GCA_025617745.1 Heliocidaris erythrogramma | reverse complement strand
GAGGATATTGAAGATACAATTTTCTAATAAATGAATATGATCATAACAATATTCGATTCATTTGTGTGTGTGTGGCATCTGCAGATTGAGACATGTGTGCATGTACAACATTTTCACGTAGTGGAATTAAAGCTTAGTCTCTGACTCTGGAGTGAGAAGGCTACTTAAAAATGACATAAAACGGGTACTGTCAAGCCAGAAATTTTTGCGTGCGTGAAACTTTTGCGAATTTCACGAGTGGTCAAGATTTGCGGAAGTTTCATGCCACGAAATAATCAAATCACAATTGACAAAACATAAAATTACTGCAATTTGCGAAAGTTTCTTGCTGCAAAATTGTCTGTCATTAACAATTTGTGAAAGTTACTGGTTTTACATTAATTTTCTCCTCCAGTGCAGCATGTGTGCTCCTGACTCCATGAGTTCTTCTCCAAAGAAATCCAGATCACTAGCAAGAGGCTAGCGTCCGCACATATAAAGTGTACTCTAACATATTCTCCAGATTCCATGGTCCACAGAGGGTGCACAACAGGCTTCAGTGGTTATACGCCATTACCACCAAAGGGGATTCATTCACCCGATACATCAATTGGTATTATTTGGAGAAAAAAAATATGATTTTGGCTTGAAATGATGTTCATCATTTATCTTCCACTTTTCAACCAGTGCTGGAATTTATGTTGAGCTGACTCTACAAATAATCGTAAGGAACTTGACGGGGACAGAAAGGAGAAATACAGACCCGTAATTAATACTGTCATCAAATGGAAAATTTTAGGCGATTCTATTGCAGTTTAGAGGTGTTTATATTCTTACTCTAGAGTTGGTTAGATGTCCATTTGGTCAACAATGTCCGACAGCAACACGATGTGGGTCTATGACAAATGAAGAGCAAGGGCGACAGCAACGACAGCAATGACCACTGATAATCCAATCAGAAGGAACATACCCTGAGTAAAAACATGAGAAAAAAGAAATATACATTTTCAGAGATTTCTAGCAAGTCCATTTAATACTGTTGACACAGAAAATATGACTTTAGTATTGACAATTGTGCTACTAATATGGCTACTGACATTTTAAAGACATCTTGGGGCTCTCATTGGGAATTTGACACCACTTGAGGGTTCACCCAATCTTTCTAACTCATACACTGCCTATAAAAGAGAGCAAAGTATATTCTGTCAAATGATGCCTTTAGTTCAAACTGAGTACAAGACTCTGGGAAAACTGTGTTCCTCAGTCATCCATGCCAGCAAATGATGATTGTTTTCGTGCTTTGCATAAATCCTTTCCAAGTGCCCCAGTTTAAAAAGGTGCCCTTTTTGTTTGTGCCCCCCCTTCCGATAAACACCCCACTATGCTGCATCTTGCTTTGTGAAAGCACGAATGGGAAATGGACACGTAAGGGAATGCGAACTATTAATGATACCAGGCACATCAGAGTCCACTTGATTGTACCTTTAACTTACTCTTGAGCTCTTTTTCTCTGTTTTCTCCAACACAGATGCCATGTCTCCCACCATCCTTTGGTACATAGCTTTCTCAGACTGGACCTCCATTTGCTGCTTTGCAGAAAGCTTTGCAAGCTCTTGGTGAATGGTCTGTATTAAGAAAAAGAAACAAAAGTTGGTAGTCAACAACTTTATAACAAGCAGGCTACTTTCAATTCCTCTTTTAAACCGATCCAAGCTTTCTATCACAAAATTAAACTAGAAATATCACTGAAGATGATGATTAATACCCCCGCCCCGTGACAACAGCCTTTCTTGACTTTTGGTCGAAAACTGAGGAAGTAGTTCGATCCGCAAGATTTTTCCCTGATTTACTGCCATAGATATGCCGTTTCCATGGCAACGCAGATTCCGACTCATCCGAAAAATATGTCTTGCACATCTTCCCACCAAGACCAATGTGTGTACCAAATTTCATGACTTTCGGTCAAAAACTGAGGAAGTAGTTCGATCCGCAATGTGTTTCCTTGATTTTCTGCCATAAATATGCTGTTACCATGGCAACGCAGATTCCGACTCAGCCGAAAAATATGTCTTGCACATCTTCCCATCAAGACCAATGTGTGTACCAAATTTCATGACTTTCGGTCAAAAACTGAGGAAGTAGTTCGATCCGCAAGGTGTTTCCTTGATTTTCTGCCATAAATATGCTGTTACCATGGCAACGCAGATTCCGACTCATCCGAAAAATATGTCTTGCATACTTCCCACCAACACCAATGTGTGTACCAAATTTCATGACTTTCGGTCAAAAACTGAGGAAGTAGTTCGATCCGCAAGATTTGCAACGGACCGACCGACCTCCCGCCCAACCGTCGACTGATTCCTATATACCCCCTTTAAACTTCGTTTGGCGGGGGTATAACAAATAATTTATCCAGAATATTGGGCAACTCTCTGCAAAGACTCAATGAATTACAGAATTCCCCCTCTACACTTAAATAAATCACCCATAAAATTATCTTGACAAACTCTAAAAAGACTAGCATTTTATAATCCTCCCATTCACATGGTTTTGTCAATGTGTCATTGAATCAACCAATAAGTTGCTACTTCTTTGTGAATTTTTTTAATTATCAGTGAACTGATGAATATAAAATGTATTACGAGACATAAAAGATAGTTAATTGTATACCTTATTTGCTGGTTCCATTGCCAATGCCTTCTTGAGATACGTCTGGGCTTCACTGAACTCCTGCTGACACACTAAAACCTTCAGTGAGGGTGGAAAGTGCGTATTACATAAATCACTAACATGTATAATACACATAATAATTTCAGGCTGCATTTCAGCTATCTATTTTAACTATTTTCAGTTATCTATGAATTTTGTGATGTTTCAATTGCTGCAATCAGAACAAACATTGAACCTTTTTTATTGCATTAGAACTCTACAACATCTAAACTCCAGGCAGCTCCAGGTAAAAATTTACTATAAAGTCAGAATCTGAATTACTTTGGTTGCTTTTTTTTTCAAAACGGAAAAAGGATAGATCAAAAATTTGTACTTAAATATTAATTTACCTCACTAGCTGGCATCCGATATCCACGATTTGACCAGTAATTTGATGAAAAAAAATATGTTTTGCTTGCATCGCCGATATTTTTCCTGTGTTGTAGCGCCGATTCAAACGACTCAAATTCCTTAGTACGCCATCACTGGTACCGCTGATAGTTTCCCCATATATGTGTACATCGGGGAAACTGTCGGCGGTACGGTCCTAGTGATTGCGCACTAGTGATGTTGAGTCATTTGAATCGGTGCGCTACAACACAGGCAGAATATTGGCGATGCCAGCAAAACACACTTTTCTTCATCAAATTACTGGTCAAATCGTGGAAATTGGATGCCAGTTTATGTGAGGTAAAAGATTTTTCTTATTATATATACAAATTTTCGTCTTTCCCTTTTCCGTTTTGAAGAAAAAAGCAACCAAACTAATGCAGATTCTGACTGCATAGATTTGTACCTGGAGTTCCGCCACTGCCTAATGGCGGAGCTCCCTGGAGTACAACATCAAGCAGTGAGTCAAAGTCAATGAAAAGAAATGGGTGATTAAAAATTTTGTCATATTTGCAACTCGCTTTGCATTTTTGCAGTTATTTGAAATACTCAATCTTTTAGGAGTTGTAATTGATAAACAAAGAGAGAATTCTTAAAAATCAGGGCCTGGGAGTTAGTTACCAGCAATGACCTTCTTGAAAAATAACAAATTAGTTACAAATGTAGCTTCTTTATACACATAATTCTAAATGCAACTTTCATGTGTTTAGATGTCTTTGCTTTCATCAGCAAAGCAAAGAAGAATGAGTGTTAACTTGGACAAAAAGCAGCTGTCAGTGAATGTTTACACATACTTTGCCCTTCCTAAACAATGCCTTCACGTTGCTGGGGTCCCTTAATAAGGCAGAGTTACAAGACTGAAGTGCTGCTGAGAATGCCTCCACCTGCAAACATGAAATAATTAATAAAGAATAATTGATATCAAGGGAAAATGTCATACGAAGCACTAGTGATGCAGTGTTTGTGAGGCAATTAACACCACTGCCCAAGAGTGGGGCCATTTGGTACAATTTTGCTTTTGTCATTACCAAAATTTAACATGGATATGAGATTTCAAAAATATTTATCAAAACTCTGATACTCATATAATAATTTACAAGGTATAATCACAATAACTTTTTGAAATATTATTGAGTTGCACATAAGTCCATGTTGGAAACAACTAATTTTTTTCAACAATACCAGTAATTGTACTTGTGCAATCAGTATTCAAGTGATGGAGAAAAGAACAGAAAAGCTCAGCTGTTTTTACAGTGGACACAGCAAAACACTTGTCACCTACACGTATATTCTATACGGTTGTTTACTGTAAAACGAGAAACTTTCACAACATAACATTTTTGCGAATCATTAACGACAGCCAATTTGGCAGGAAAAAACTTTCGCGAATTGCAATAATTTTATGTCCTTTCAATTGTGATTTGATTAATTTGCGGCATGAAACTTTCGAGAATCTTGACCACTCTAGAAAATTTCATGCACGCGAAAATTTCTGATTTTTTTTACAGATATTCTTATAATTGTTCTGATTTCAATGGCTTCTTACCTTGAGTTGCGCAGCTGCCAAGTTATTGAAGCATTTGACTAACATATCATTCACATCCTTCTCATGACTATCACCCTTGCCACTCTGTCAAAAATAAACATTTAAGAAATGCTTTTTAGCATTCTTTCACACCATAACTGCAAAATCTTCTTCCTATATAACTTGAATAATTCAATGTCGATGTTGTTACTTTCATGTGTTAACAGAATTTCTTCATATAAATTACAGATGTATATATACTCAACACTAGTTTGGTGTCATTTGCATGTACAGGACATTTTTTGTTGCTACATAAAGTTATTTATTATCAGTCACTTAGCTAAAACGGGATTTCCCTAATAATCCATTACCTGGCCTTTAAAATTGATACAAATATTCACTGAAATACACATTCATGTATCATTTAATTCTACTTTCTAACTAAAAACAGAAATGTTCACTTACCGGTGCATCCTCTAGCAATGTTATGGCTCTGCAAAAATGAAGAAAACAAAGAATTAGATGGAGAAATTAAAATTACCACTGTTGTGACATTATTTAAACTGTAGGATTTCCTTTAAGGCACTGTTTGAAGTAATATGGAGGTGCCATTAGGCTTTTAATTTTTTGGCAGATAATCTTTTTTTTTCAAATCTCTGTTGGCTGCGAGTTTATAACCACTAAGTGTAAATCATCTTCATCCCTTGAAAAAGAAAAAGAAAAATCAAGCAATAAATATTTATCCGAAAATGTTTTCATTATTTTTTCCCCCTTCTCAATTTGTCGCTGGTTTAGTGAACTGGTGTACATACAGTGCTTAAGCCTATGCAAGTACATACGTTTGTGAAACCAGTGACAAATTATATCTCGCATGTAATTATTTCAAGGAAAGGTATAAAAGCAATATTTTACTACATAATCTAACTGTCCACTATTCACAGGAATGAGAATCGTTACAAAGAGACACCCAATTCCACCATACCTTGTGTACGAGTTGATTGCACCAGAATAGTCCTTCCTTCCAAACAGTTCATTACCATACTCCCGCTTCTTGTCACTAAAAATAGCAAAAAGATTTTTCAAAAAAATTAAACATCATAACATTAATCAAACATCATGATGGTAATACAGTACTTCCATAGGTCTGAAAATGATCAGAAATTATGAAACATCCAAAGATTACTGCTTCTGGTATTACTTCATAGGCACGGGCACAGCATTTCTGATTCAAACGTATATCTTGGACAAAGGAGAGATAGGTAATATATAAATGCTGAAATATATAAGAGAAGGGTTCAAGATAGGGTTGAGTTCAGGTCATGAGATTGAATCGTCAAAGGACCTGTCTAAATGCCATTGGGAAAGGTTGATGATATAGCACATAATAATTGGTCTATGCTTTCGAATCACCAAATGTCAAGAAATTGACTCAATCCTGCTGAGAGTCACATGCACTGCACACAGAAATGTGTATATGGGACTACACACAAATGTTTGGCCCGAACATTTCAGCTGTTTCCTGTCATACCGGTATTTGGAATATGAGGGCATTTGAAGAGCAATCCTTTTCAGTGGATATTCCTACTATGATGTTCTTCCCAACTAACATAAAAAAAATGAGAATGCTCACAAATAAATTTTTACCTTTCCTAAAACTCAACCTTCTCTTTAAGGCAGAAGATATTTTAAAAAAAGAGAGATGAGAGGGATGGAAAGGAAAGGCTGAAGTAAAAGCAGAAAACATCACGTCCAATGAGAGAAAAATAAGCAAGAAAATGGGTACTTACACCAGCTGACCTATTTCTTCTAATGTCATCGTCATAGGTGTTGGTGGAGGGTTGACTTCTAATAATTCTACCTCATAAATCATGTCAGTGTTGGGCAAGATGTTTGGCTCTCTGGAGCAAAAAAAACAACAACCCATAACATAACAAAACAAAGCATCAGGACAAAAAAATGTAGTCATTTCAGACTTTAAGCACGCAAGTAAAGTTTTACCTAAACCGACGCAGAACACTTTCTTTATTCAAGTAAAGAATAAGCATATATACCAAGTAATCCTATTTATTATTTGGTTAACCCCTTCAGTGCCACCAGATTTTTGATCAATTGTCAAATATGAACTTTCAAGAGTTCAATATTAACTTTCAGTGAACTTTTTTTTCTTGAGCAAAATGGGCAAAGATATATTGCATAGGAATAATATCATATTGAAGGCACAGGTTTCTGTATGAGGAAGACTTTTCAAGCCATAATGAGCCTAAACAAAATGTTGTTCAACACTCAAATTTGGGGCGGAATCTGCCACCCACGGCATGGTAGGGGTTAATAATAACCAGCAGCAAAACATCATTTCATTTTCAGGCTGCCAATGAGGAAATATTTCTCTGGCACATTATCATTTGAAATCATTTGTTGCTTTTTCATTCTTACAAATATACTTGTAAGGAACAGAATAAATACACTGATCAATGTACAAACACATGATTTGTTGTCTTCACATGTATGAGCATGATCTTCATAATAAAAAGCATTTATTCTTATAGTTGCACAGAAAGTCTGTTTTTAGTCAAATGCTCCACAATATTTTTGTTCTAAGCAATACTTATTACCCAACATCAATGATACGACACTGGAAGATCGAGAATCATAATCCTGATTTTCATGTCTTTCTCAAGCTTTTCACTGTAATGTTTTAAGGTTCACTGAATGTGTACAGTTAACTTTGCAGAAGTCAAATCTGTTGCGACCACAAAAAATAGTTTGACTAATGCAAAATTTGGCTTAGGAAATGTAAATTACACATATTTTGCATAGCTTGGTCAAAAATATTGATTCGACTTACGGTAAGTTTGACTTATGCAACTTCAAATTATGCAAGGCTAAAGTATTTGGCAATACATATGAACTCCATTAAAAGCTACTTAACTTTACAGAGGATCATCTCTTTCATTCCCATCTGTTGATAATGATTTTTATAATGGAAAAGCTCTTCTATATTACTTACTTTCCATATTCACCATAGGCAAATCTAGCATTGGTATGGATTTCTCCTACCTCTCCTACCTCCATCAGGCATACACACAAGTCAATAGCTGAAGAACAAAAAATAATTTAATAAAAATTAACCAATTAAAATGAGGGAGGAAATCAAGAAAAAGATACATACAAGAAGGGCATTCATCTAATCTCATGACAAACTATATACTCTTTCTGATTTCATGAAGGCAATGTCTCACAATAGGTGAATGAAAAGAAGAAAAGTAACATTATATTGATCTTCCCAATATCCTATCACTATGAACATGGCGAACAAAGAAGTGGACAAAATATACAGCTCCCCATTGTACCTTCCACAATTGCTCTGGTAGACAAAAGAACACCCCTTCATTGCTATTATGTAAAAATATGTAGAACAGGTGGTCACATGCATATTCACCTGTTCTACTTATTTTTACATAATAGCAGTGAAGGATGTTCTTTTGTCTACCAGAGCAGTTGTGGAGGGTACAATGAGGAGCTGTATATTTTGTCCGCTCTCTTTGTCATCATGTCCATAGTGTGTATATATATATATACATGTATGTCATCGTTAGAGAACATTTGAAAGAGAAATGACGGCTTCTACCATTAATAAGTAAAATACGGTCAATTTAAGGACTGATGAAGAGAAACAAAAACTGAAGTCTTCTACAGGTCCCTCCATTGCAGATTTCCACAAGGAGATTTTCACAAGGAAAACAAATAAAGTGGTCTCTATAGACAGGAAGGCTTTCCAAACAGGTTGCTTTATAGCAGGTTTACTATCGAAATCTCACAATGATTCAGATATTCTACTTTAATCTTAAATGGGACAGTTTTGATCCTCCGAGCTGTAATCTTGATGATCATGAATGAAAAAGAATAAAAACTTCTTGTTAGGCAAGTGATTCTACCCTCCTAGAGATGTGATCACAAACCTTGTACTATTTCTCCTTCTCCCTGTGTGAAGGTGGCCCGTTCTTGACCCTCGACCTCTGTTCCATCCAGGAGTCTGCCCTTGTAGCTGACAGTTACGGCCATACCCCTGTCAGGCCGAGTGGTCTCTCCCTGACCAGCTTTCAACACTTTCTTCCTCAACTGGCCACTCCCAAGGACATCCATCCAGTTGTCCCCATCTCCACTCCCAGCAACTTCTTTCTCAAGATCATCAACTGCCGAATCAGATTCTTGCGGGTCCTTTGGCGTAGATACCTGGCTTCCATCAACAGAGGTCTGCTTGGCTTGGTCGCCATTGGCGTCATTGCCCGGGGTAACATCCTGGACTCTGCTAGGGTCACCTGATGCATCAGCTTTGCCATTTGGCATGTCTGGTGTCTCCACTCTATCAGCCATTGTTTGTTATCTCACCCCTCAAAACACCTACAGACATAAACATTCAGAGACTATCGCTAACTATTTATCAAGATCACAACAAGCACAAGGCACTTAATATTTTTGGTTGCATTCATTAAAACCTACCAGAAAAATATATAAAATCTGTATATACTTCAGTGATTTACTTTAAACTTGGTACAAGATCTAGTATCTTAATCCGTGTAGACTATTATGAACATGGACTCAGCACAACAGGGTGTCCAAAGTCCAAACTTAGCTTCACACACATTTCAAAGTTTTTAAGAATTTCACAATAAATGTCTCATGAGAGACAGAAGGATGTTACACAAATTACACATACTCATTAGAATCTGGAAATAGAACTTAATGCCCTTCTGGTTCTCAGCAGATAAATTCAATCCATAATTTCTCTCACTCTAAACATGTAACTGTCTTTAGTTTAGATAGACCCCTTACAAAATTTAAACAAATATTACAGATAACAATAACAAATGAGCAAAATAAATTGTTGAGATATAGACCCCAAAAGACTAAATTCTCAGTCAGTTATTTAACTGTTATTTAACATTAAAATTTTGGAGATAATCTAATGCATTGTCAAATTGGCATTACTGTGGTTGAGAAAACCACCGTTCACTCCACATTCAACAGGGCATCAACTCACTGTGTGAAAGAGAATCTTCAAAATGTTATATTATGATATTGACCCATAAGAAGGTTTTCTATCATCATAATGGGAAATTCTGTACTCCAGGAAGTAAAGCACCATCCCTAATCGGGTGTGGAATTCTCGGACAAACTCAACTGGGCAAAACATATCAAACAATTTCTAGCACCAATAAAATCCTTGGTCTTATACAACGTAACTTCTGGAATTGCTCCAAATCAACAAATGAGACAGCCTATAAAACTCTTGTCCGTCCGAGGCTTGAGTATCGTAGTTCCATTTGGGATCCTCATCAAGCCACCTACATCAGCAACTTGGAGAATGTCCAGAGGAGAGTTGCAAGATTCGTCATCAATGATTATAGGAAGACCTGCACTCTTCCATGATGCTGTACTCTTGCAAGGCTTACTTGGTCTTCAAAGAAACTCACTTATTATAATAGTCATCGAATATATGTCACCTTCAACGCAATTACATGTAACTGTTATAGCAATTACAACAGTGGGCCAGCAACCAGGCAAAACCAATCCTTGAACTACAATACTAACGTCCATGCGCATTGAGTCGCCACCCGACGGCCTTAAACTTCCTATACTGCTAAATTAAACTTTATTCTTGCCAAAATCTTGATTTAATATGAAAACATCAATGTATCCCCTAAAATATCTCAAAAGCATGATTCATGAAAATGCTCCATTTTAAAGAGAATGACGTCACTATATACATACTTCTGGGATGGCGACTCAATAGGTGGCTGCTGTTGAGTCGCGCCCATCGATCTCTACCTGTAGTTACAAATCCAATACTGCGCGCATGCGCACACCACACAGGCGCGTCGTACATACACACAACACGCGCGCGCCAGATGTACGCGGACTCGCCACCTTCTTGTAGAGAGTTCTACGTTAAGCGCCACCCCCTTCTATTTTTTTAGATCACACCACCCCCTCTTTTAAAATGGTTCCAGCTTGATCAGTTTATTTTAATCTTCAACTTGATAGCAAATTTTGTCAACTTACGTCATCATATTAGGCTACAACTATTGTTGAGTAGGGAAATAATGTCAGTTGATGTGTGTGTACAGTGTCTGGGTCTTGGTCTTTTTTAGCTCCAAAAAACATCTTCATGTGTGCGACTTTCCATCAAAATTTGGATCATCAGTATACTCATGTGATATGTTTTGCATCTTTGGTGCTGCACATTGATTTTTGATGGATTTCCACAAGATTATCCTGTATTTTGAATGGACATTTTTATAATCTCTGTCAGAGACAGAGTAAGCACCCTGTCTTCACAGTACCACCTACTGTATTCTGAGTATAGTTGTCACTATGAATTAGCATCAATCAACCTGCAACCAACCTGCAAATGGCACTTGGTAGGAAGAAGAATATAAAGAAGAAAACTACATTATTCTTCCTTATTCAACTGCTAGCTTGAGCATCACCCTCGAAGCAAGCATAAATCCGCTCTCTGACAAATATGATTACTTCTACTGTCTTAGTTCTTACTGACCTTTTACTTTTACTTAGGACAGTTTGTATTTTGATTTAAACTGTGAATGTATCTATACTGGTGTGTATGTAGTCAACTGCAGCTGTGAAATGTTGCCAGTCTGAAAGAGGATCAATAAATACAGAGTATATAAGGATTTTGAGCCATACTGCAACAAATACCGGTGATCTTGTGTCGCTTCATACTTGTTGCCAAAAATGGCTAGATCTACAAGTGGGCAATTCCATGAAAAATGTTCACTTTAGTAAAAAAATGAAGTTTGCAATTGCACTTAAACTCTCAAATATTCTTGAAAAGTAATGTATAAATGTTCCAGTTTCCAATAGACAAATCATTAAACTGACAAATTTTCGTATTTTTTTCCACCAGTGAAAATCTAATATGATGCATCGCAATAACACAAAAATGTGGCTTTTTTGAAGAGTTTATCCTTCCTGTCTCTAATGAAGGCCTAAAATCTACTGGAGGTCTCCTTCAACTTTTAAACAGTAGTTCAGTGTACATATCAACAGAAAATCACAATGAATGTTTATATCATTCATCAATTTTCGAGGCATTGATCCTCAAAATTGTGTGATTTCTTTATCATTAGAAGTGTCATGTCCGTTACGTTTTTCACTTAAAGTTTTCATAGCCAACAGGAAATTTGTATTTGGTTACTGTAAATTCAGTTTCTATGTTAGAACTAAATCCCCTTACATGTGTAGCAACCATTTTTCCTTACCACTGTCAGTTTTCAAGCAAATGGCACTTTTCCATGATAACTTAGACCTCATTTCATAATGACACTGGTTTTGTGGAACTGCTTTAGTGCATGTTGCAGATACATGTAGTTAACTTTCTTTCTTTAAAACTGATGTGAATCATTCAGGACATTTTCATGATATGTTCAAACTTTTGATCAGGTCTGGTTCATTAAGTTTTCTTTGCCTCAAAGCTTGAGACGTGCTCTACTTTGTTGTATGTTGTTGTGGTACTCTAAGCATTATATTCCATGCATTGTAGTATAGTTGTTAGATCACTAAAACCTGCAAAAAAAAACTTAGATGTGTTACTATTTAACATTTGGTAGTAGTACTGAGCTGTTAGTTTTGTCTTTTTTATGCCAAATGTTTTTTTGAAAGAAAGAAGTGAAGATATGGTGTCAAGAAATGACTTCACAAGGGTGTCATGTCCGTTACGCTAGCATATTAATACTATCTGAGAAATATTAGCCTATAAAGGAGAAAACACCATAGCATCAACTAATAATGTTCTGTTTTGGTATGGAGGGTAGTATTAACTAAAATGTATCATAAATTGTAGCTAGCTGGTGCAGAAGCAAGTTTGCTTTATTTTTTATATCTTGTGTAAACATTGAAAAACCAACCCTTCTAAAATTACAGAAATATATGAGATAGTACAGAATACCAGTTATGATGTGTGTCCCTATCTTTCAACCTTACTATATGAACAATAAAATATCTGCCATATCTCGTAATAAAACAAATATGTCCGCTCACAAAAAGTGGACAAAACTGTCATGTCCGTTACGCTCAATGCGTCATGTCCGTTACGCTACATTCTGAGCTATAAAAAAAGAATGCAATGTAAAACTAATCTCAAACATGAATTTATGATTACAGCATGACTTTAAGTTTTAATTAATACCCAAACCAGGTTCATTCTATCCCAAAACTCACAGGAATTTTCATAATAAAAAGTAGGTTAAAAAGCCTTGTCCATTTTGTGTCATGTCCGTTACGCTCACAACGAGTGCATTTTCTCCACAACCGTTCAATAAAATGATGTGAAATTTCATGAGTATATCCCTGATAGTCAAATGTGTCTGATACACTCAATAAAAATTGTTTGGAGACTGCCAATTCTATTGTGTGATGTTTTGAATTACAAAAAACTGTCTGAATGTCATGTCCGTTACGCTGGAATTGACCATGTGTAGCTGGCAAGATTATTTGCCTTACCTTGCTTATGACAATGTTGAATATAATCTACTCGGAGAAGCATACCCCTGCACGGATATTGCCCTTCCCAAAGCTGAAATATATGTATGGGTTTTCATTC
The DNA here is from genome assembly GCA_025617745.1 of Heliocidaris erythrogramma. NCBI lineage: Eukaryota > Metazoa > Echinodermata > Echinoidea > Camarodonta > Echinometridae > Heliocidaris > Heliocidaris erythrogramma. The sequence goes on along the minus strand of CM046860.1, from coordinate 19,126,968 downwards.
AGCAAGCGTTGTCCAAAGCATGTCCAAGCAGGATTTACCAATAGTCGGCCAACTGATCTCGAGGTACTAACAAACACTCTTCACCATCTACGAGTGCAAAGAAAGGGCAAAACTCTCATGTTTAGTTCTACTTGTCGATGTAAGACTCTAGTAGCCACTTATCTAACCCTCTTGCTTCTAACAAATGCATCAGACATTGAACTCAACCCAGGCCCTGCCAGCAAATATCCGTGTCAGATTTGTACCAGGCCGGTGACATGGAAGCAGCGAGGTGTTGCATGCGATGATTGTAACCAGTGGTACCATGTGGAATGCATGCACATGTCTACACCAGTTTATGAAGCTCTTGCTAATTCAAGTGTATCCTGGCAATGCACCTCTTGCGGAATGCCTCAGTTCTCTACCAGTTTGTTTAACTCTTTTGTTGTTGACACCAGCAATACATTCTCCACACTGTCATCGTCCTACTCTGATGATAATACAACAGTGCCATCTAGTCTTGGACCACCAATGGCGTCTTCATCTCCATCCCGCCAGACTAATAAAAGAAGGCACCCAGCTGTAGAAAGAAAGATGAAGATTTTAACTGTTAACTTTCAGAGCGCACAAAACAAACAGGGAGAGATCGGGAACCTGATAGATTCTTCTGATCCAGATATCATCCTGGGCACAGAGACTTGGCTCAATAGTACCATTCATAGTGCTGAATTTTTCCCTCCAAGTTATGAAGTGGTACGTAAGGATCGTTTCAACGGATATGGTGGTGTTCTCATAGCACTAAAAAAGGACATCAGCTTTGAACGGTTACCAGGCAATCCTAATCTTGAAGTTGAAGCAATCTTCATCAAAGTAAGCCTTCCGAAGAATAACTTCCTTATCATAGGTGCTATGTATAGATCTCCTTTTAGTACTGTCAACTACATGTGTATATGGAGAATCTTTGTCAGTCTGTAGAAGAGATTCACATTCAGCACCACAATTCTGTAATCTGGATGGGTGGGGACCTAAATCTACCCGACATTGACTGGGAAACACAGTCATCATCAGGTAACCAATATCCTATGCCAATCAAGCAAAGGTTTCTGGCGATGATCCATAATTGTGACCTACAACAGATGGTATCCTTTCCTACAAGGTTGGACAGCTGCCTTGACCTGTTCTTGTCAAACAGGCCCACTCTTCTCAGCAGGTGTGCTGCCCTTCCAGGTATCAGTGACAGTGACCATGATATTGTGCTTGTGGAATCATGTGTTGTAGCACGTAGAAACAGACCACTGAAGAGGAAAGTATTCCTTTGGAAGCATGCTGACATGGTGGCTCTCAGACAAGATTGTCTCGCCTTTCAACAATCCTTCATAGAGCAATTTGACAGGACGAGCCCTGTGCAAGTCATGTGGGACAACATTTAGACAACTCTCTTACATCTTATGGAAAAACATGTACCTTCTAAGATGACTTCAACAAGATACAATCAACCTTGGATCACGCGTTCACTGAAGCAGCTGACCCGCAGGAAAAAGCGTAGCTTTGACAGAGCTAAGGAAAGCAACACCTCCAAGGATTACGAAAAGTACCTAGCTGTAAAGAGACAGACAAGGAAAGCTGTTGAAGATATTGTAAGCCCAGACTCGAGCACCAATCCAAAACGATTCTGGAGTTTCATCAACAGCAAAAGATGTGACGCATCTGGGGTAGCCTCGCTAAAATCTTTTGATGGCCTTATATACTCGGATAGTGCTTCAAAATGTAATATCCTGAACAGGCAGTTTTCGTCCGTCTTTACCAGAGATGAGGATATATCTAATGTGAAGGACATGGGTAGAACTTCCTATCCATCTATGGAACCCATCACCATCCAGTCAGATGGTGTGCGGAAAATCCTGTCTGGCCTACAAATCCACAAAGCCACTGGGCCTGATGAACTGTCCTCACGGCTACTGAAAAACTTAGACCATGAACTTGCACCTATTTTGACAGTCCTCTTTCAAGCTTCTCTTGAGCAAGGAGTGGTCCCAGATGACTGGAAGAATGCAAACGTCGTCCCTGTCTTCAAAAAAGGTGATCATTGCAAACCAGAAAACTACAGACCAATCTCATTAACATCAATTACATGTAAAGTTCTGGAGCATATCGTCCACAGCAACATCATGGACCATCTTGAAGACTTTGACATACTCTCTGATGCCCAACACGGATTCCGTAAAAAGTGATCCTGTGTCTCACAACTTGCCCTTGCTGTCCAAGACCTTGCAAAGGGTATAGACGACAGAGAACAGATTGATGTCATCCTGCTTGATCTGGCAAAGGCCTTTGACAAGGTGCCACATGGGAGACTTCTTCACAAGCTAGACTACTATGGTATACGGAACTCTACCCATGCATGGATAGCTGACTTTCTGGACAATCGTATGCAACAAGTACTCCTTGAAGGAACCATCTCTACCAAGACCCAAGTGACATCAGGAGTGCCGCAGGGTAGTGTCGTCGGCCCCATGTTGTTCCTGATATTTATCAATGACCTACCGGAGTACCTGTCTAATGACACCACTGTTAGGCTCTTTGCAGACGACTGCCTAGTCTATCGTAAGATTAGATCAGAAGACGACAGTGCACAACTGCAGGAAGACATCAATGCCTTGGGGCAATGGGAAGCTGACTGGCTGATGGACTTCAACCCTAAGAAATGCCAAGTGCTCCATGTCACCAACAAACGCAAGCCTATCATCTTGCCTTATACCATTCATGGACACACCTTAGACAAAGGAGACACAGCAAAATATCTTGGAATCTACCTCCATGAAAAGCTCAGCTGGAATCATCACATCAGCCAGGTAGCAAAAAAGGCTAATTCCACCAGAGCTTTTCTCCAAAGGAACATCAGATCGTGTCCTCGCAAAGTCAAGGTGCTCTGCTACCTCACCCTACTTAGACCAGTCATGGAATATGGAAGCATCATCTGGGATCCCTTCACTCAAGCCAACATCATGAAGCTGGAAATGATACAGAGAAGGTATGCACGCTTTGTTTGCAATGACCACCGCAGAACGAGCAGTGTCACAACCATGCTTCAACATCTGCAATGGCCATCCCTGCAAGAAAGGAGAGCGCAGGCAAAGGTGGCGATGATGTTCTGCATTTGGAACTCACTAATAGTAATATCCATCCCCCAGGCGACTCTGACTCCATCACTCCATGCCTCACAAAGAGGTCATGATCAGAAATTACAAGTACCATTTGCTAGAACACAGGCGCTGCAAAGAAGCTTCTTCCCTGATGCAACCAGGCTACGGAATGCTCTACCACAGGTTGCTGTCTCCTGTACCTCTCTGCCAAGCTTTAAGAGAGAGGTACTCAAGATCCAGCTCCGTTAAATTACGGATGTCTTTTTAGCTACACAGAGTTTAATGTAGACTCTTTTTATCGAGACACTGTACATACACCTGCACAACAGTACGAGAATACACCTGATGGTGTCCTGTACTTATGAAGAAGAAGAAGAAGTCGTCTCGTCTTTGTCGCCCGAGCTCCATCCACCGGAGCTCCATCCACCGGCTATTGCAGGAGTGTGTGTGCTAGTTAAACTTTGATCGCACCCAACTCTTATTCATCCGCCGGATCTTACAAGAGACTTCCAACGGCGGAAGAATATATTTTGACCTATTCACTGTAGCCACAACAAAGTCTGATGAGATGCAGATAATTTTTAGAGGACGAGTTCGGACAGTAAGTGACAGGTGATTGGCGAGTTAACAACGGTGGCGAGTCAATGCGCACGGACGTTAATAATAATTATCTGGACCAACAAAGATTGCTATAGCCCTGAAGTCACTCATAGGCCCTTGCCTATGTGGAACTGTGTCCAACATTCACTGTTGCAGCAGTCAAAAGCAGACAACAAAATTGCTCTAAACAAGATTTAATTTTCTTAAATTTGCTAGATTACCTGATTCTAGGAACTCTTCAACTCTTACTTTGCCACAAATGTAGGGATTCAGACTTGAAAGTGAAATTTTAAATAATTATTTTCCTCTCCTGTATGAATGATCTAGCCTGGAAAAGGGCCTGCTGATACACACAAAAGCTATTGAAGCCTATTCACCCGTAAAAGCGAGTACAGGGTTATCTTCAGATAAGCTTGTGGTTGTACATGTATACATGTAAGTGCCTGAACTTGGTGGTTGGTGCAGTATATAGTACAGACAAGACAAGTCAAGAAACGCTTCATTGCATCAGATGCATTGCCTTGCCCATGTTCAGATGTTGGTTTCTCCCCCCCCCCCCCCCCCCCCCCCGAGCGCAAAAGTTGTGCAGGAATTAATCCTGATTTCGAGCTCAAAAGTTGTGCAGAATTCACAGTCCATTTTGAACGCAAAAGTTGAGCTGAAAATGAACTGTGAATTCTTGCACAACTTTCGAGCTCGATAAACTATGAATTCCTGAACAGCTTTTGAGTATGAAATCAAAATGAATTTCTGCACATCTTTTGCGTTCGAAATGAAGATGAATTCCTGATATCAAGAAATCATTTTGTGAATTGTGTTCTTAACTTCAACTTAAAGTTCAATCAGTCAATGACAATGGCAATCCTTGATATCAAGAATTCATTTCGGCAATCCTAGGTTTTAGGGGTCTAAATTATTTTAGGTTGCTAACTAGGGTTAGGGTTAGGGTTAGGGCATAGATGAGCTGAAGTTAGCAACCTAAAATAAGTTTAGACCGCTAAAACCCAGGATCGCCCATTTCTTGATATCGAGAATTCAAATTCTTGATATCAAGAATTGAATTGTTGATATCAAGAAATCGAATTCTTGATATCAAGAATTGAATTGTTGATATCAAGAAATCGAATTCTTGATATCATGAAATAGGATTAAATGTTAAAAGGGCTTGCCATACATGCCATATGAACATGGCGAACGAACAACAAAACAAGGCATGCAAATTGCAAGGAGCGCAGAGCGTGGATGATGGAGTCCCGAGTTTCACGGGCGCTGCCGGGAGTTCGCACGGCGTCATTATTTGCAATCGGTATTTTATTTTACCCCCTAACATTTTAAGGAAGTTTCCTGTTTAAGTAAATACATGTAATTTCATAATCAAATTCTACTTTACCGAAACGAAAATGACAATAAAAAATTAAAATACGCAGGAACCATCGACGTCGACGTCTGATTTGAGGGTTGAGGCTATGTTGGCGTCATTTGGGCAGCTATTGAACGAGCAATTATGAATATTCATAAGTACGGGCGCGCCGCGCTAATTTAATCGCGCTCGCTCTGATCTCGATCTCAAATGCCAAAATTACGCCAATAATGCTGGAATCGCGCCAGTCTCACTGTACTTTGTCAAATATGAAACAAGAAGAAAATGAAAAGTCGGATTTTATTTTTTTTTAAACATTTATCGATATCTTATGGGTTGGATATCATTTTGTACATTTTATCTCACAATATGACACCTTTATTTCCATTCTTTTAGGTGATTTCAATTGTAAAAACAAAGAAATGCCAAAATTACGCCAATAATGCTGGAATCGCGCCAGTCTTACTGTACTTTGTCAAATATGAAACAATAACAAAATGAAAAGTCGGATTTTATTTTTTTTAAAACATTTATCGATATCTTATTGGTTGGATATCATTTTGTACATTGAATCTCACAATATGACACCTTTATTTCCATTCTTTTAGGTGATTTCAATTGTAAAAACAAAGAAATGCCAAAATTACGCCAATAATGCTGGAATCGCGCCAGTCTTACTGTACTTTGTCAAATATGAAACAATAACAAAATGAAAAGTCGGAAAAGTTCTATTCGTTTACATTTATTGATATCTTATGGGTTGGATATCATTTTGTACATTAAATCTCACAATATGACACCTTTATTTCCATTCTTTTAGGTGATTTCAATTGTAAAAACAAAGAAATGCCAAAATTACGCCAATAATGCTGGAATCCCGCCAGTCTTAATGTACTTTGTCAAATATGAAACAAGAAGAAAATGAAAAGTCGGATTTTTTTTTTTAAACATTTATCGATATCTTATGGGTTGGATATCATTTTGTACATTGAATCTCACAATATGACACCTTTATTTCCATTCTTTTAGGTGATTTCAATTGTAAAAACAAAGAAATGCCAAAATTACGCCAATAATGCTGGAATCGCGCCAGTCTTACTGTACTTTGTCAAATATGAAACAAGAAGAAAATGAAAAGTCGGAAAAGTTCTATCTGTTTACATTTATTGATATTTTAAGGGTTGGATATCATTTTGTACATTTTATCTCACAATATGACACCTTTATTTCCATTCTTTTAGGTGATTTCAATTGTAAAAACAAAGAAATGCCAAAATTACGCCAATAATGCTGGAATCGCGCCAGTCTTACTGTATTTTGTCAAATATGAAACAAGAAGAAAATGAAAAGTCGGAAAAGTTCTATCTGTTTACATTTATTGATATTTTAAGGGTTGGATATCATTTTGTACATTTTATCTCACAATATGACACCTTTATTTCCATTCTTTTAGGTGATTTCAATTGTAAAAACAAAGAAATGCCAAAATTACGCCAATAATGCTGGAATCGCGCCAGTCTTACTGTACTTTGTCAAATATGAAACAAGAAGAAAATGAAAAGTCGGAAAAGTTCTATCTGTTTACATTTATTGATATTTTAAGGGTTGGATATCATTTTGTACATTTTATCTCACAATATGACACCTTTATTTCCATTCTTTTAGGTGATTTCAATTGTAAAAACAAAGAAATGCCAAAATTACGCCAATAATGCTGGAATCGCGCCAGTCTTACTGTATTTTGTCAAATATGAAACAAGAAGAAAATGAAAGGTCGGAAAAGTTCTATCTGTTTACATTTATTGATATTTTAAGGGTTGGATATCATTTTGTACATTTTATCTCACAATATGACACCTTTATTTCCATTCTTTTAGGTGATTTTAATTGTAAAAACAAAGAAATGCCAAAATTACGCCAATAATGCTGGAATCGCGCCAGTCTTACTGTACTTTGTCAAATATGAAACAAGAAGAAAATGAAAAGTCGGAAAAGTTCTATCTGTTTACATTTATTGATATTTTAAGGGTTGGATATCATTTTGTACATTGAATCTCACAATATGACACCTTTATTTCCATTCTTTTAAGTGATTTCAATTGTAAATTCAAAGAAATGCCAAAATTACGCCAATAATCCTGGAATCGCGCCAAACTAACTGTCTAACCAATATTCGTACCAATAGTCCTGGTAGGTATTCTCACGCACCTCGATGCATCATGTACAATCTCTATGGAAGAGAGCGCGCGCGCGGAATCCGAGCTCATGAATAATAATGAGGGTGCCCAAATCACGCCAACATAGCCTCAACCTGATTTCAGTCTGAAAAGGTTGAGGCTATGTTGGCGTCATTTGGGCAGCTATTGAACGAGCAATTATGAATATTCATAAGTACGGGCGCGCCGCGCTAATTTAATCGCGCTCGCTCTGATCTCGATCTCAAATGCCAAAATTACGCCAATAATGCTGGAATCGCGCCAGTCTCACTGTACTTTGTCAAATATGAAACAAGAAGAAAATGAAAAGTCGGATTTTATTTTTTTTTAAACATTTATCGATATCTTATGGGTTGGATATCATTTTGTACATTGAATCTCACAATATGACACCTTTATTTCCATTCTTTTAGGTGATTTCAATTGTAAAAACAAAGAAATGCCAAAATTACGCCAATAATGCTGGAATCCCGCCAGTCTTAATGTACTTTGTCAAATATGAAACAAGAAGAAAATGAAAGGTCGGATTTTATTTTTTTAAAAACATTTATCGATATCTTATGGGTTGGATATCATTTTGTACATTGAATCTCACAATATGACACCTTTATTTCCATTCTTTTAGGTGATTTCAATTGTAAAAACAAAGAAATGCCAAAATTACGCCAATAATGCTGGAATCGCGCCAGTCTTACTGTACTTTGTCAAATATGAAACAATAACAAAATGAAAAGTCGGAAAAGTTCTATTCGTTTACATTTATTGATATCTTATGGGTTGGATATCATTTTGTACATTAAATCTCACAATATGACACCTTTATTTCCATTCTTTTAGGTGATTCCAATTGTAAAAACAAAGAAATGCCAAAATTACGCCAATAATGCTGGAATCGCGCCAGTCTCACTGTACTTTGTCAAATATGAAACAAGAAGAAAATGAAAAGTCGGAATTTTTTTTAAAAAACATTTATCGATATCTTATGGGTTGGATATCATTTTGTACATTAAATCTCACAATATGACACCTTTATTTCCATTCTTTTAGGTGATTTCAATTGTAAAAACAAAGAAATGCCAAAATTACGCCAATAATGCTGGAATCGCGCCAGTCTTACTGTACTTTGTCAAATATGAAACAAGAAGAAAATGAAAAGTCGGATTTTTTTTTTTTTTTAAACATTTATCGATATCTTATGGGTTGGATATCATTTTGTACATTGAATCTCACAATATGACACCTTTATTTCCATTCTTTTAGGTGATTCCAATTGTAAAAACAAAGAAATGCCAAAATTACGCCAATAATGCTGGAATCGCGCCAGTCTCACTGTACTTTGTCAAATATGAAACCAGAAGAAAATGAAAAGTCGGATTTTTTAAAAAAAAAAACATTTATCGATATCTTATGGGTTGGATATCATTTTGTATATTAAATCTCACAATATGACACCTTTATTTCCATTCTTTTAGGTGATTTCAATTGTAAAAACAAAGAAATGCCAAAATTACGCCAATAATGCTGGAATCGCGCCAGTCTTACTGTACTTTGTCAAATATGAAACAAGAAGAAAATGAAAAGTCGGAAAAGTTCTATCTGTTTACATTTATTGATATTTTAAGGGTTGGATATCATTTTGTACATTTTATCTCACAATATGACACCTTTATTTCCATTCTTTTAGGTGATTTCAATTGTAAAAACAAAGAAATGCCAAAATTACGCCAATAATGCTGGAATCGCGCCAAACTAACTGTCTAACCAATATTCGAAGTCCTGGTAGGTATTCTCACGCACCTCGATGCATCATGTACAATCTCTATGGAAGAGAGCGCGCGCGCGGAATCCGAGCTCATGAATAATAATGAGGGTGCCCAAATCACGCCAACATAGCCTCAACCGTCTGAAAACTGAAAAAGTGAAAATCGGTTGACTACTCTGCGAGCGGAATGGTGTCTTCAAACGATCAACAACAAACAAAAATTACCCTCTTTCTGATTCCCTCTCTTTCTCTCGATCTCTCTCCCCTCCCTTTTCTCGAGGGCCCTGCGTCAACTTTTTTGAAAGTTGGATGTTCCTCATCTCTTCATAATTTGCAAAAAGTTATGGTTTTTTAAATTAAATTAAATTTTTATCCATTGTTATATCATTATAATTAAGGGACAATAGTACAGTGAATTAGTCTTAGCTATTTACGAGCAGTGAAGCGAGCACTTATGATCCAAGACTTGCCTTATAGCCAGATTCAGATTTGGTACACTCTTAAAAATGCGTGGTCAAAAATAACCCCAAACGGGGTTACAAATGACCCCGCATGCGGGATCAACTATGCACAAACCCCGTGCGTGGTCACATTGACCCCGCCATGCGGGGTCACCCAAAGTAATCACATAGCGTGGTTCCATTTCGACCCCGAATGTGGTCAAAATTTAACCACGATTGCGTGGTCATTTCTGAATAACTTGACCCCGCATACTAATGACCATTACCTTATAACCCCGTCAAAACGTACGGGGTCATTTCTTCCGACCACGCAAGCGTGGTCATTTCCCGTCGGACGGGGTTGATACCGAGTCTGCCGGATGCGCGTGTACCATCCACGTTTCAAAAGATTAAAAAAAAAGAAGCTAATGTCAAGTAATATCATAACATCATAACATAACATATTTTGTATATTTTGCTCACTATGACCTATAACCTATCCTCTCCTATCGTATAGCATATCATACCCCTATCATCCTACTTTAACCCTACTCCTATTATAGTCCTATACATCCTATACCTATATATCCTGAAAACCTTTACTTTATTATATAGGGACTGTATTGCAGTGCTTGCTAAAAGTGGTTAAAGATTTTAATTTAATTTTCTAATGTAGATTTTTAAATCTTAAACCTAATTACAAGTGTCATTTATATAAATTCTGGTTGTTTACGGTTGCTCATGGGTATTCAGGATACATCATGAATATTCATGACAATGGCCCAACGTTTAACCAAGTAGAAGTCGGACCAATACTTTGCTGATGAATAAGCAATATTTCAAATGGTTAGTGATTAACCAGTGAAATTGGAACATTGTGACCAACATATTTTTGGAAATAACCCATATGGTGTTGACCAATCGCATTGGTACATTTTTTGACCAGTCCTTTTTTAGAGTGCATTAAAATGACCAGTTTTTGCGTGGACCACGCAAAAACTGGTCATTTTAATGCAGCGGGAGCATTATTGATCGAAAACAACCCCGAAACGTGGTCGAATAAATTCGACCACGCAATATGCGACCCCGCATTTTTAAGAGTGTACTACTGGTATCAAAGTTGGACAGGTTTAGTCATGATGCATATAATTTGGACTCGGATATTTCAGACTTTATTTCAATTCGAGTGACATTCAGTTTTGCTCTGTATCATCGATCCGTGCCCCAATATTAGCTTTGCCGTTGCCCTTGTCCCCGGGCCCTTGTCAAAGCTACTTTATGCAATATAGATCGCATATTATTTTGCGACCGAGCGAGAAAACTCAAAATTTCCCCAAATTTATGAGGTTATAAGAGCAATTTGGTTACATTTACACTGAAATTAATTGTTTCATAATGACTGAAAAGTAGGGTTTTTTTCATTGTTAAAAAAATCTGTCGGGGGGGGGGATTCAAATATGTACACGCAAACAGTGATATACATGTACTCAGCAGTGCATTTATTGTGATGCGAATTATGCGATGACATTAGCATATATTTAGATCGATTGTTTTCATTTTTCGTCAGTCTTTTCGAAGACACCACATGTCAATTTTCAAATGTGACACGAGCCAAAACTGTCGGCTAGCGACAGACGGGTTGCCATTCTCTGATTGGTCAGTTAAGACAGTGCGATATACGTGTGCGCTGTGTGTGCTATCGCTATGATATATTACGTACATGCTCTACACGCTGTATAATGTTGTTTTTGTTTTCTCTAGAAAAATATTCTCTCCCTTGCTCTCTCCATCTCACCATCTCTCGATTTTCTATCTATCTCTAATGATTTAGATGCCAGTCAATTAATAGACCCTATCTACCTGTATATAGTGAAAATGGCAACATGCCGGTCAATGTACCTATCTACCTGAAAATGGCAACATGCCGGTTAATATACCTATCTACCTGAAAATGGCAACATGCCGGTCAATTCTACCTGTATGTATACATTGAAAATCATAGCACACACCACGGCTCACGTACACACACACACAGCGCACACGTATATCGCACTGTCTTAACCATGGTCTTAACTGACCAATCAGAGAATGGCAACCCGTCTGTCGCTAGCCGACAGTGAGCCAAAGGCTCCAAAGGCAGCTATAAATTAAAGAATTTCAACCTTTTTATTGATCATGAGTGGTCGGGGTCGAGGACGAGGTCGTGGTCGAGGGTCGTCTTTTGCTGCTGATGCCCTTGGACTAGGAAGAGGAGGTGAATCACTGCCGCCTCCCACTGCACAGCCGCCACCACTTTTTCCTGTATGTCCCATATATCGCGCATTGTGTTGGTTAAGTCCACTCAGTCAAAGTCACAACTCACACATTAATTATGTGAGGTTATTTATAACTCCCAGCAGTAGGGGGCAGCAATTATGGTTTTCACCATGCCAATATTAATTGGTTTAACTATAGGAGTATGAGGCTGTTTGTGAGGTTCACATATTTTTGTTAAATAAAGGAAAATCCAACCGTAATGGCAAGTTGCTCTGAAACTTTGAAAGAAAGAGGAAATTGAGAGAAGCACTCAAGCAGATTGTGTCATGGTGAAACTTGAAAGTTTGAACGGAAGCGGACAAGCAATAAGAAAGTTATGAATTTTTGAAAGTTGTAATCACTATACATATGGGAATTTCAAATTGGCCAAATAGGTAATATAACTGTGATTTAGTTGCGGACAACTCCCCCGTTCACACAAATGACTAAAGACTTCAAAGTAAAAATATTATTTTTTTCAAAATGTATTACTCAACAGTCTAGGAATAGTAGGATCTTTTTCTTTCATTAGGACCTATAACAATATGCTGTCTCCAATATATTTTCAGTACTGCCCCGTGGATAAAGGCACACCACGAATAGTGGTCATATTGACCACTACGAATACAAAATGCAAAAATAGTTCGTATTTTCTGTCGCGTGTAGTAAAGGTATGGGGGGAAATAAGATAAATATTTTAAATACCTTACTTTCAAATTCCGCCCTTAAAAATCTCACTCCTACCTCAAATGGCCGTTAGGAAGAACTTTTGATATTTTCAGCAAAATCCAAAGTCAAAATCTTGTCCAAAACCGGAGAAATCCCCGCCGATTTGTTTCGCGATCGCGTGTTGTTTACATACTGCCGATGTCTTAGACTAAAATCGGCCAATAAAATTTTTGTCCACGAAGAAACTCGGGATCGCAACCGCACATCGATCTTTACGATCGCGCACACAGAAAATCGGGACTTTCCGCGTATGCCACATAGGGACCGAATTTTTCAGGACAAAACTCTTTTGGGGAGATGTCAGCGCCCGCGGCGACCAGGAAATGTACACAATGACTCCGATAGCTCGTTTCGCGAGAATCAACAGTAAATTACGGATTTGATTTTTGGAAATATCTTTTCCAACATCGGTGAGTTGAATTTATTGTATTTCTTGGATATTTAGTGGTCGGTTTTTGTAAATTAAATGCCGATTTTGAGTGAATGTTTGTGACTTTTGTGCAGTGGTGTTTTAAAAAGTTGAGGTGTATGACTGCCTAAATTATACACACGAAGTATAGGAATGTAGCTATGAGTGGGTAAAGGCACTTTGGAGAAAACTGCAAATTAATGATATTTTTGTGTACGACAAACGAGAGAGTTGTCGATAAGTATGTCACAATTGACTCACAAAATTTCCAATTTGAGATTGACATAGATGTAGTGATCTCATTTTTCAGACACCCATAACTTTCTTATTCCTTGCCCGATTTCTTTCAAACTTTCACCATCCTGTTTTTCTTATTTGTATGTGTTTATATTTGACAATTTGCAATAATATTCATGTGTATTGTATACTTGATAAAGATTAGGCAGTCCAGGGAATTGATTTTAAAGTATGTTAATTTAGATTTATAGAGAGATTACTTATACTGGACATTTGTAATATATTGCATATCCCTCATATCATAGATTAAAAAGAAAGTTATGATATATCTCTGTAGTCTGTGGCAGTTAGACAATACTGTATTACCTCTTCCTTTGGCAAAGATTCTGTGCACGTATGAAATCTTTTATTATTCATTGAATATGTTCAATCATTTTACATGAAGCCACTGGAGTTTTCTCCAGCACCTCTGCCCAAGAACGAAGAAGACAATTACATGTACCTTCTAAAGCAGGAGTTCAGAGGTCACATGAGAGATTCACCATACTTTATCAAACCTCTCAACAAGAAGAAAGGTAAGTATTCATTATTATATAAAATTTGATATTCATGAAATAGATGTTAGGAAAAAAAAAACAGCATCAATCCTGTAAGGATATGGTAGCAGTGGTGGATCCAGGATTTTGTAAAGGGAGGGGGAGGGAAGACAATTCCAAAATGTTACACAATTATGTGCAACTTTATTTATTTACTTATCATTAATTATCTTTTTTTTTAAAACACTTATGGTATACCAATTGGCTTTCAGAAGGCGGGGGGTTCAGTTGTGATGTCCTAAATTGATCAATGTACCCAATGTACTAATCCTCCTTATTGACATGGTTGAGTCGTCAGTCTGTATCAGGCCATCACTCATTAGCAAGAAGTGTCTGTGTTATAGATGGTGATTTATTCAAATTAGAAATAATTCAAAACCCAAACTCAACCAACACATAACTACAGATTAATTAAATCAGGGATGCAACTTTTCTGACTTTTGTCTGATTTCCGACGTTTTCCGACGTCGGTCGAACTTCCGACTTTTTCGGCTAAGACTCTCTTTCCGTCTCTCACTCCGGCCGCCTCTCGATATACCTGCCAACTAATCATTTTCTTTCCTTGTCTCTCTCTTGCGATGTCTCTCTTTCACATCATTCAATACGTGCATGCTGCATGTATTGTATGTGTAACGACCTAACGACCATGTGATGCGCGCGCGCTCGCGCTGCACATGTAATACATAACTGTATCTCTGTGTGTGTAAGCATGCGATGCTTACTTGATCACATGGAAACGGAGCTCGCGACGATGTTGTCTCCGTGGTATTTTCATGGATAATATACAACTATTGAGGAAAAATCCGGGGGGGGGGGGGGGGGGGGGGGAATGTCATCATCATGGAATACTCCAGGGAAAGGAAGGTAACAAACATTTTAGCCTGTGTTTGCAGCAAAGTGGAGTTGTTGCATCATCAAACGATGTAAGTCCCACATGTGGAAAGTTTTAAAGTCTACTGTTTAATTTGGGGAGGTTACATCGCACTGGAGAGTCTATCAATAAAATCTGTCTCTAACGAGGGGAGCTGACCGACGAATGTCAATATTGTAAATTGGAGAAAGTAGTGTTACATCAGGAAAAGTGTCAGTTGGTGGTTTTCTTGGCACGTTTTGATTGAGAAAAAGCTCTTGATTCAAAGGGGCTTCACCCCCTTGCACCCCCGATACTTTCCTAATTTTTTGAGCTGTCCTAGTGGCATCCCTGTTAAATAAATATTATGAGGTACACTGGGTTTAACAAGAAAATCAGGGTAGACCTGCATTCGTAATGTTAATGATGAGTTAGTTTCCAATTCATTAACCTTACACATTTTCTTGTCTCTGGAAACCTTGTCAAAGATGTAATATATACATGTATATGAAAACTGTTATGTTTGTTATTGCTTTAGATATTGAGCGCTATTCTGACAAGTATCAAGTTGGTTCTGGAGATAATGGTATAGGATGGCAGCCAGACTGGAAGAGATTTCCCAAAGAGTTGAAGATGATGTCTCGAAAAGCAAGACCACCAAAGTCAGCAAGTATGTTCAGACTAATCTTATATAATATAATAATAATAATAATATGTCTTGTTTACCCAGGATAACCTCATCAGTATTATATACTATACTCCCTGAGGGTCCTGCAATCATACTTTCTTATCTTGTCATTGTTCAGTATTCAAATTAAAAAAAAAAAAAAAAACATCTAGAGAAAATGTGGCCAATCTGGTCTGATCAATTATCTGGGATTGTGCCACCTGTGGTCAGGCACTGGCAGAGAGATCTTGCAAGATAGGCCAGAGATCGCTTATATTCATAAATCAACCAGATTCTATTCCATAATAAAAAGCTTGTTCTGAAATGTAAGCCTCCACAATATCCATCTAGTAATGGTTGATTCACTTCATCATGAATGTCTCAGGAAAAGGAATTTTCCGAGCTTACGGAGGACAGACAAAGTTCTATTCACACAGATACATCTCAAAGTAGACATGCAATTTCCCAAAGACCGACTGATGACTGAGTATCTCAAAACCCTTCGGTTGCTAGACACACTCGGTTTGGATTAACACTTAAAAACATTGTCTTTTTCCTAATAAAAGAAACAACATGATTTTGAGAATTTTATGCTCAAGTTGTTATCATACCTCTTATCTCCACCCAGGGTCTGTGAAACCTTCATTGTCCTCTGCCAGAGATTCAAAGACAACTAACGAAGAAGTCATTCAGAAGTTGAATGTAAGCATTTCAGGAATGGTTTGGCTGCTGTGTTTTTTCAGTAAGAAATAAAATTACAAAATGAAGGGGACCAATCACTGCAATAAATCATTGATATATCATCTATTGAAAGCCAGAAGGGCGTTAACTCATATACTTTAAAAGAGTTAATGCCCTTCTGGATCTCAACAGACGATATAATTAGAAGAAAAGATATTCACCCAAATCATATGAGACATTCAGATGATTAATGACTAAAGAGCATAAAGTGGACAAATAAATAGTTTTATGTGGAGTCCTGCACGAAAGTTAGCTGTGTGCTTCAACTTTTACACAAGACTCTAGACTGGTTTACCCGAAAATGGCTCTTACCTTTACTTATAATGGACTTACAGTATTTAATAAACTTGCAAAATCTTGTTACCGAATGTAATAAATGTATTTGAAGCGAGTATTTTGAATGTAGGATATCAACATGGATTGCAACATACAGAGCAAACAGAAGTTTGAATGGTCCCTAAAATTCAGATGCTAAGTCCCTCTGATAGGACTTAAGGCTGTAGGTCGCATGTTGCTTCCTCACATTAGCAGAAGCATATATATACTTCATAGAACTTATGAAAACATATTGCAGATAACTTTATACTTAAAAGTATAGTGAGTGATTGATAAAATTTTGTATGCCTCCGCCCACCGAAGGTGGGTGCCGGAGGCATTATGTTTTCGGGTTGTCTGTCCGTGCGTGCGTGCGTGCGTGCGTGCGTGCGTGCGTGCGTCCGTCCGTCCCACTTCTCGTTACCGCGATATCTGAAGAATCATTTGAGGTAGGAACCTCAAACTTGGTACTAGTATGTATCCCCATACGAAGATGAACTGATTAGATTTTGGGGTAAGTAGGTCAAAGGTCAGAGGTCACAGAGGTCAATTTACCTGAAATTACATAAAATTCTTGGTTTTTAGCACCGTTACCACGATATCTCAAGAACTGTTTGAGGTAAGAACTTCAAACTTGGTACTAGTATGTTTCCCTATACGAAGATGAACTGATTAGATTTTGGGGTAAGGAGGTCAAAGGTCAGAGGTCACAGAGGTCAATTTACATGAAATTACATAAAAATTCTTGGTTTTTAGCACCGTTACCGCGATATCTCAAGAACTGTTTGAGGTGAGAACTTCAAACTTGGTACCAGTATGTATCCCCATAGAAAGATGAACTGATTAGATTTTGGGGTAAGGAGGTCAGAGGTCACAGAGGTCAATTTACATGAAATTCTTGGTTTTTAGCACCGTTACCGCGATATCTCAAGAACTGTTTGAGGTGAGAACTTCAAACTTGGTACCAGTATGTATCCCCATAGAAAGATGAACTGATTAGATTTTGGGGTAGGTAGGTCAAAGGTCAGAGGTCACAGAGGTCAATTTACATAAAATTACATGGAATTACTGGTTTTTAGCACCGTTACCGCAGTATCTCAAGAACTATCTGAGGTGAGAACTTCAAACTTGGTACCAGTATGCATACCCATAGAAAGATGAACTGATTAGATTTTGGGGTAAGTAGGTCAAAGGTCAGAGGTCACAGAGGTCAATTTACATAACATTACATGAAATTACTGGTTTTTAGCCTCGTTATCAAATATTTTTAGAAGAGTTTGAGCCATCAACTGAATTTAGGCAGAGGCATATAGGAGACGCAGTCGCATTCATCTTGTTCAATTTTCTTTGGTCAGGAGTTGGAGAAGAAAGAAGATGGTGCAAAATCTGGAGAAGAGGATGAGGAAGAAGAGGAAGGGCAAGGAGAAGAAGATGAAGAGGAGTATTATGATGAAGAAGAACAGGAAGAGGTCAGTGCAGTTGCTAAGTCTTTTAATTTACTGTGTGTGCAAGATTCAATATATTGTACTGTATGTATCCTATGTTCACATTGATGCATGAAATCTCTTTTATCTCTTTCCATCCATGAAAGAATTGTGTCTGTCTGTACTCTTCTTGCAATATACATGTACCTCATCGTCATCCTATACATAAATTTTGAAGATATTCAATATTTAAAGTGTTATGAAATTTGCTCCAACATTTTTTCTTTTCATTAATCCATCAGCTATTTGGGGTCTGGGTTGGGCTTGAGTTTTATGGAAAGTTTAAGATAAGGGTTGAAGATAGGAATTTTGTTAGCTTGAGAAACTGACCAGTAGCTTTTACTGGGCATATTCTTATGATTCTATTTTAGCATTCATTGTAAAATGATACCCGCACTCAGTAGTCCGCTTAAAGTGTAATATCAGGATAACAATTTTCATTGAAAAAGTAAGCAACATTTTACTCTTTAAAGCATTATTTTGTTACCAGGGTACAGACTACATCTCCAACTACTTTGATCCTGGTGAGGAGTACATTGATGAAGATGATGGACTGGATGATGGACCTACCTACTGATGCGTTACCATGGCGAAACTACATCAGTGTGTGTGAAACAAGTAGATGCAAGCTGCTCCATCTGGGAATGAGGTGAGAGAACATACCAAGATGGATGGATGATGGACCTACTTACTGATGCATATTACCAGCGTGACACAGCATCAGTTTGTGTTGTGGTGATGGTGGATGCAAGCTGCTCCTGATGAGAATGAGATGAGATAAAATACCAAGATGGACTGGACGATGGACCGGACGATGGACCTACCTACTGATGTGTTACCATGGTAATACTGAATCTGCGTATGTGAAACAAGTAGATGGAAGCTTCCTGATAGGAATGGGATGACAGAGAGCATATTACCGGGTATACAAGTGGCACATCATGGTAGACAGAAGCAAGTGCAGGCCAAATGGAAGGAGGAGACTTTGAAGTTTTTTTTTATTTGGCCAATTCCATTAGTGATTTTATGACACCATCCAGTTTGAGTAGTCTTACTGAATGCTCAAATTATTGGGTGACTTGGAAGTAGTGCCTCAGAGTCGAGTCTGTTATGTCCTTGGGAGACTGCTTGGAATATTACTGTGAAATGTGACATGATCAATTTGATGCCCATGCAATGCAACTTATGTGATGCTATATTACAGCCAATAGAGACAAGTTGAAAGAACACCTACGGGGCCATTCTTTGTAAAGTGAAATGAACGGTCACACACGTGACCATCTAATTTTGCCTCATTGCCAGAAAATAAGATTATATTTTTATTGATTTTTTTATATCAGTTTCTTACTTTCAAAAGACTTTTCTTTCTTTGACAAGAATAAGTCATTTCCCAAACATGTTTTTTCAGAGACATTTAAAAACGCCTTTTTTTGAATGGTCACACACGTGACCAACCCAATTTTCACCTCTAAAAGAAAAAAATCTTCAGTCATTTATTGAAAAGTGCTTTCAAATTGTTCAGAGCAATCCCATTATACAGCAATGAAAAGTAGAAACTTGCACTCCAAGGGAAATAGGAGATAAGTAGGCTTGAATACCAACAAGTATGACCCTTTTTCATGTGAGGTCACACACGTGACTGACCTTATTTTTGATCTCTGAAAGAATATGATGTACCCTCATTTAAAATAATTACCCTCCATCTGTTGGGGGTAAGATTGTTATTCAAATATCCACAATGAGAGACTTCCACTACAAGACAACTACTGAAAACTTGGGTTTAAATGAACTATTTTGCAGGACTTTGGTCACACACAAGACCGAGAATGGCCCTACTATACATGTATGTACATGTAATTTATTCAGCTTTGAGGTATTGCATAATATGCAATGATTTTGTGACAGTGATTTGAGGTTCAGAATAGTTTTGCAATTTCTTCTCACTATATGAAAGTCATTTATAATAGTTGAAGCGATCCCACTAACGACACAATGAGATGCTTGTACGGTTGTAGTGGTCTTCATTCGATAACCGAACGTAGAACAACGAAAACAACACAAAGAAAGGAAAAAACCCTTGATCGGTCACTCCTCGGCGACAACCAATGGTCGCCTCTCCCAGCTATACTGGAACTGGTCATAGACGTAACTCGTCCATACCGACAGGACATGTCCCTGTCCCTGTCTTGCCAGGACTGCTTCCACAGAACTAACACCCCAGCTCTTTGGAGTCATCAAGTTGCAGTCACGAGATACACTTAAAATGATACCAAACTCCTCTAAAACCCAATCACCCAAAACTGATATCATCAACAAAAGGGTCAATCTAAAAAACATTGTTTCCCCTGTCATGCCTATGTTTACCAAATGACCCTCTTTGAGTCAAATCCACCAGAACTACTTTCTGATCATGTCACTAAATTCTAAACTTGGACACACCTTATACTCACAATTGGGCTACACTGGCTTTCAAAGACATGAATTAACAACACAAAAGGGTAACAAAGGAACAACATTTTCCTGTCTCAAACTTCCCTACTACAATGAATAAACCTTCTAAGGAGATAACAATCTGGTTCATCTCCAAGCCCCAATGCTTCACTGATAAAAGAATTCAAGAATTGCACTTCACCCTATTACAATCAAGCAATTAATTCTCTCTTCTTTAATTTTTATTCCAGAAATTCTGCATTACTACATAGTCTTCTACAGTAAACAGCTTACACATTGTTACAACAGGAACCATAACTTTCCCTGTATAGCTGATACTTTTCTACTTTTTTTACATAAACTCACACTTTCATTTTTTAAACATTTTAGCCTTTCACATGTTCCAAATTGCAATTTATGTGAGGTTTCAGACACTGAATTATCTTGATGTTTTGCTGCTTTCATTTATAGCTGTATAAATAGCTATATGATGTATTTGGTAATTGATTGTCTCAAGTCAGCAATATTGGATTGTTTTGTTTTGCAGCATTGCCTGATCAGAACTTTTTGATAAGAAGTAAATGAATTGTTTATGAGGTTTGTGTAGAAGTGCCTCATAATCATGTTCACAGTATTTTTATGTAACAGATGTTTTGTATTATTCCCAGTCAAACATTTTATTATGCAATAAACTGTAAACTGAAAAGTATTGGTTCTGAAGAGTGATTTCTTTTTAAAACTTGAATATAAATATTCCTTTCGGTGGGTGTGCACTAAAGTAATATATCATTAAATCCTTGCTTTTATAATCTCCTTCAATAAACAATGTGTACTTATAACCTAATACACACAACAAATAGAAGTCAGAGACCAACAGACATTTTTCACTTAATTGATTTATTAATATATAATCTCTTTGGAATACAGTGATTCGCTTTTATATCACAAGAAGATAATTTACTACAGTTAACAAGTTAATGCTAAATTACAACTTGCTCTTCTGATTGATTGACAATTTTTTTTGATTCAGATTAAAAACAGTTTACAAGAAACAGAATGCAGGATATAGTAGAAGGCATACAGAATAACATGTAAATATGATAAATTGGCATTATAAGTAGGCATTAGCCTCATTCATAATAATGAGAGAGAGGGAGGGGAGAAAGGGAGAGAGAGGGGGGGGGGGGGGCATGAGAGAAAGGAATAGGATGGTGTGGCAAGAGAAGGAGATGGGAGGAGAAAGTACAGAAAAGAGAAACGTATGAGAAAGAAATGTTAAAAATGACAAATTAAAAGTGGAAAGGCACAAATATTATGTATAAAAGTCCATGATGGGGTAGATAGGCCTATAGTAAAATCACAAAGAGGCAAAATAAACTGATTAAGTCAAGAACACACGAGTCTGGGGTTTTCAGCCCATTCAAACTATTGACTGAAGAACAGCCAATGGAAATGATACCAATACATACATGTACTCCATGTTCTCAATAAAGTTAAAGTATATCGATGACAATACACCAAAATATCTCATACCTTCTTTTACCCCACATCATCACATGGTATTCTATCAATTTAACACTGCATGCAAAGCTGGTAAAATATGACGCAGTTCAAGAATGGAGTACCCAAGTAACGTGTACCGGTGCTATACAGTGGAACCTCGTTATAAAGAACACTGTTACATGTATAACAAACTCTTGTTATAACAAGATGATTTCGCCGGTCCCACTTCTTTGTATTCTATTGTTTTTTAGCACTGATATAATCTCGGTTTTGATATAAAGAGGTAATTTCCCTTGTCCAAAGGAGTTTGTTATAACGAGGTTCCACTGTACTATCAAGGTAATTTCGAGTTCTGGTGATAGAATTGCATTTTTGAGAGAAACTGCTTTAAATGTATAAAGAGTAATTCTGGGGAATTAGATGTTGCGGATCAACAAATTTTCACATCCCAATGAAACTTGGTGAAAAAAATCATGGAACCCCAAAATGCAACGTTTTATTGCTCAACATACAGTCAGGACGACGGGCTCAGCTTTGTTCGCTTTCTTCGCTCATTACTCAGCTGTCCAGCTTTTTCAACCAATATCATTTATTTGTAGTATTGATTGAACAGTCAGAGCATGTTTGGTTTGAATATCTGAAATCATATTCAACGTCATATCCCAGAACTCGAGATTACCTTTGAATTTTGTGGGCTTTTACTAGATTATCTACATGTAGATACATGTCATTTCCACAAAGTGCTGTACATACAACGTATATGGCACAACCAGTTTCATAATTTTTTGTCTTTCTAACCAAGCATGAAATACCCTGCATTCCACATACATGTACATAATCCTTTTTTGTTATTTTTTGATGACGAACAATACTTCCAAAATAGTGAAAAAGAACACAGAAATCCTAATAATTAGTGACTGAAATATGACACTCTTACATGATCGCACCCGACATAAAGGCAAGAATTAATTTTGAGATGAAGATTTGGCACAGAAAGAAGAAAAAAATAGATGACACGAGTGATGCACTGCCAGTTTCGAGCCTGTGGAATTGGAGGCTTTCTGTAACTTCCGGATACTAAGAAAGATGTGAGACTCTTCAGTTAAACTCATACATGTGCAGGCTCATACATTTACCCCAACTCCCCCCCCCCCCCCCCCAATAAAAAGAATTATATATAATACATGTAATCATGCAAGAGTGTATTTGCTACATAACCTTTATAAGTACATGCAAGGAGTAGGACAACAATAAAAATTAGTATTCAACCTTTTATCTTTGCCTAAGTACTCCATTATCATGCACTGTATCTTGTCATGTGCATCCAATTTCCATAAATTTAAGTATTACATGTACTATGTAATGTTACACAGTTTGCTGAAAATACAGTTCATGTACATGTACATTCACCAGGCCTAATTTTCACATTGTTCTTTTATAGGATTAATCTTTTAATCCAGATTGCTAGGTATTACACATTATACCCGAGCAGAAAGGGCAAATATCACTGAAATTTTTTAGTCCTATTCTAACGCAGTACATGTACAATCCATGCATAAGAACAATTAAATTGAAAATAATCATTAAAATCCCTAATTGGCAACACGGTGTGAAATTTATAATCACCATTTTAATGTGCAAATTCACGTTCGGTTCATTTAGTATCCATTTAAAAAAAAAAACTCTGTAGCAGTGGAAAATAAGAATAAGTCGTACCAATTTGATGGGGAGAAGCTAATTTACTTGGGGTAACCTCATTAGTCATAAGGACCGCTATCCATAACGCGCGACTAAATAAATAGCGGTTTTCTATGACTAGCGGTCCTGATGAATAGCGAGCGGACCCCATTTATTTAGACCCTAAGAAAGATCTGAACTATTGGTTAATGTCTGTCAGGGTGTGTTTGTGTATCACAAAATCAATAACTTGTTCAGTCACTTATACATGTACCAAAGATTATTAACATTTTCTTCAAATTTTAGGACATGTATTTTGTGTTGGTGCAAACAATAATAATATTCCTACACCTGTACAGACAGAAGCATAAAGAAATTCATAGTCTTTTCATCATTACTTTAATTACCGTACGGTACCGATTTAGAGTTTATAAAAGTACTGCAATAAAATCAAGGGGAAAAAATAACATTACGGCCTTACGGGTTAAATATAATGCAGAAAGTAATAAAATAAAATAGTCCTATGCAATGCATAATTCTTTGCTTCTTTATTAAAATATATATATATGTACAAAAGATTGAGAGTTGATCAGCTTGTAAATCTTTATGTATTACATGTACATGTAATGCCCTTTATCTATAGTATTTATCAAAGGCATTGTTTTTCTATATGCATCATAAATTTATGTCCACTGGAGTACACAACAGCTGTTACACAGTGCGACATCTAATGATACTTCTAACCACACACATATATTTATTCATTCACATACATGTATATTGAAAAGGGTAATGGATTATGACTGATTAAATCACAAAGTGTGTGCACATCTGGCCTCGTGGGATTTCCTTGAATTTTAGCTCAAAGCAAAGAAAGGTTGATTTCATTTCCAGTGATTAAAAATTTGCTAGTTTTAGAATGAATTTTAAAAAATAATCAAGACTAAAAAGTAGCTTGATCAGAAAAGAACAATTTTCTACATCCTTCACAAAACCAGGTCAATGCCAAATCCCAAGGACAGAAAGGTGTTGCTTTTAAAGAAAAATTGGATTCTGGGAAAGGTGAAGAATAATTTGAGGCCTTTCTCCATCCTTTTATGTCAGTTTGGAAGAACATCACAGTAGAAATGTCCCCTGAAAAGAACTGCTCTTGAAATGCCCTCATATTCCAAATATGACTACAAATAGCTGAAATGTTTGGGCCGAACATTCACACCACATGTGTTTGCAGTCCCATATACCCATTTCTGTGTGCAGCTCAAGTGCTCTCCAGCGAGCTTGGGTCAATTGGTTTGAGACTTTTTATTTCACAATGTAATCACATGACCAGAACTCCACTTTATCTTTAAGCTACAGAGTTGTATCATGTATATATATATGTGTATATTTTAATTTTAGTACAGTATTACATGTACCAAACATCAACTGCAAAATGATGTTATTCAGAGTATATCTGTCAGTTTTTAATACAGAAATATATTGTAAGCACATTGTAAATTATAATTAAAACACTTCCTCACAGATAAAATCAACATTTGACAGCTGGATGTAAAGTAGAGCTGGTAAAATAAATTGTTTTTCTGCAGTTGTATAAATTGAACTTTAATTCATACACAATGTGGACTGTGGGTTCTTAAGGCATGTAATACATGTACAGTTACTATAAAAATGAATGCTTATCAAATGGGGGGGGGGGAACAAAATTATAAAAATGTATATGAAGGGTTTATTTACTGAATTCTTTCACTGGAGAAATTTTTGGTTTGTATCAAATTTATTTCAGTACAAAGGAGGCAGTCTATTTAAATAGCATCACTAGTATTGGCAGGAACAACTTGTGCATGTATGATGTGTCGTCTATATAAAGGATGGGGTACAATTTGCTAGAAGGTCAGAACAAGAAATACCATGAAGTTTGCAATATGTGTTTCTTTATGTATGTGCAGACCCTAGAAAGGGATATTTTTGAAAAAATCATCAAAACTACATAAAACAGTTGGGTCTGCATGATTCATACTGGCTACAGAGGTTAAAGGGATACGCCACCAGGCAGCTGTGGGGAAAGCCAGGATTGCTTAAGCCCCATTCACTCGTACATAAAGTTTGTTCGTCGAACGCGTCCGTTGGACTACTGGGATTAAATTTCGGATTGCACGAAGCCGACCGAATCTCGCACGAGAGCTGGAGCTCAGGCCGAGCGTGCATGTTGCGCGGCGAACATCCTGTTTGAGGTTTGCTCCCGCGGGGCAACGGCATGATCAGGTAATGATCACGAAGCCCTCGCGGCATAAAAACGTCCACAATCTGTGGTTGAGTATCCCTTTAAAGGTCAAGCAGTATTATCAAACTGTTGTCTAAAGAATCAATGTATATTATATCAGGGTATTGTACTAAACTATCAAACAATGAGGGGGCAAGGGTCAAAAAGGTTTGATTCTGAAAAAAAAAGATATGACTGAATTACTCTAATACATAAAACCTTGACTGCACAAAACAATTTCATTGAGAAACCATGTGATCTAAAAATGGCATAAATCAAACTCTTAATACTGAAGTAAGAAACTGCTAGACATGCCAACTTGTATATGAAAGAGCCACTTCACATATATCTGTCTTCACATACATGTACATGTACATGTACGCTAAACTTTCTCTCTCCCTAGATCGTGCACATAAATGCTCCAGTGCAAATTTCTGACCCCTAGTCAAATTTCTAACTTCAACACATACATTGTACACCAAAGCTGTGCCCTTTCACTATACCCAGCCCTTAAATTCCAAGTAACTTCCGAGTCTAAGACCCCATCACAAGCAATAATCCTAATCTCTGACAAAACAAAGACCGGAGCACATGTCAACTGACCAGATGTTGCATTGATTACCAAATTTACCCATTATTGCACAGGTCTATTAAAAAACAAAACAATTACATTGTACAGTATGGCCACTGTGTACTGTAGTAGTGTGGAAATGATGAAACTACAGATGAGTAGAATGATCAGTGTTCATTACTTCTCAGTCGCAAACTCACTCTAAACTGATAAGCGAGGACCTTGCCTAAAAGTAGCTGCATTTTACAAGTCTAATTAATGGCCCTTATATACAGGTTGAAATCAACTGTAGTCATATCAGTGTACTGTGGATTGGATCATTGGAATGTACACTTATTTCATTATACATGTACATGAACATGTATACTAAGAGATATAGACATGTACATGTATACAGGGTTGCCCAGAAAGAATTTGCAACACCCGAGATCTGTACTTTCAAAGACATCATTGACACAACATCATTCATTGTTTTCATTTATTCGTTAGAGATTTCCTTTCAGAGTAAAATGACACCAAGAACATCAATTTTGGGTAAGGCATTGTGATTCTGCACTATTTTTGTGAGGCAACGAGAACTGTATACATGACGGCTTCCCATACAATCCCCGTTTTACTCAAGTTGTCTTCGTTTTCCAAGCGAGAGCAGTCATGCGTTTGTCAATAAAGGCGAATCTATGGCAAGCCATCATGCAAAAATTTCTCGCTGCTCCAAGCATAAATGACGTTCCAAAAGTAGCAAATTTTGAAAATGACATTGCTTCACAAAAATAGCTGCAGAGTCACGTCTTACTCCAAATTGATGATCTTGGAGTCATTTTACTCCCAAAAAGAATTTTCTACCCGATAAATAAAAAACTAATGATATTCTGTCAATTATGCTGTTGAAATTACACAGATCCCAGGTGCTACATTCTTTCTGGGCCACCCTGTATAGTGCGTACACCGAGGAATGAGCACTCAGAGCGATATTTGCAGTAAAATATGTGTTGATGGTGGGCATGTGTGCTGCATTAAACTATTTTAAAATCAATATTATCTTTATGAAGAGCCTGATATCATCAAAATATCCAAGAACCAAAATTGTAAATTAATATGTTAAAGTGCTTTTATTGTAATTTTAATGGAAACTCCATAATTCATATAGAAATGAATTACTTTTAGCTCAAAAAGATATCTGAGCTTGTCTAATAACAATAGGAAGACAGAGATTAAAGCTGCATTAAACGTTTTCACACTGATGTACATTGTACACTCTTAAATAGATTGTAAAATATATTAAAAGTCTGACTCACATCATTTGTTATCCTTTGTCAGCGTAGTTGTATAATACATTTCCACTTCTAATTTTAAAACTTTAATACTAATAAGATAATCAGACATTGCACTCGGCTTCTTGCGCTTAATATAGAAGAAGTTGTATTAATTATTGGTGTAAAAAACATTGGGATCTTCTGAAATTTCTGCCTTTCCCTAAAATACAAATCTGACAGAAATGTTGCCTTCCTCCAATTTGCATTCATACATGTACAGTAAGCCAAATATGCAGACATTTGACAAAACGGAACTAGAAAAAGTAAACACTGACTATTTAAGGTGAAAATGTAGCCTTTGTATTAATTGTGCAGTGTAAGATGGGTGTAAAGTTTACATTTTTTATGCAATAAAAGGTTGAAATTGTAACATTGACAAACAATGGGGAGATACAATGATGTTTCTACAGGATTATGAAGTACACAATAGTTATTATATTGTATTATACCATGTAATTGCTAATGCCAATATTGGTCCTACGATCATAAAAACAACAAGAGCAATAACAATATTCCTAGAAGTGCAACCCAATGTTGCTCCATCTTCAGGACAGTCAGATTTTGCCCTGGGAAACTGGAGTGGACGAAATCTTGTTTCTTTCAGGACTGACGTGACTTCTTGCAAAGTGTCTTTATTAGTTCTTGTCTTCTCCAATATATTGTGCAAATCTTTATCCATTTTGTTGAAGAACTCCTGCGCAGCTCTGTTTTCACCATCCAAGGACCCAGGTATACTTATATTCCGTATAAACTCTGTCTGACTGTCATCAGAGTCACTGAAATGGTCGCTTTCGTCAGAATGTCTGTGACCATTTGGGAGTAATGGTTTAGCGTGATTTACATTGCGTAATGAGGCACCCACTTGAGTTTTAAGTTCCTCTTCGATCTCAAGCAAAATTCCATCCCGTCGCATTGGCACTTTGAGGGTTCGGCGGGCATAGAAATCCTGATCTGCTATCAAGTTGTTGATTCGCTTCAACTCTGAAACCTGATTAAATAGAAAATGAAATACGGAGATTCAGTAAAGAGATCTACGCACTGCTATTGATTTTGTAGAATTTGCTATATACCCCAAAATCCTATTTACATGTATGAGATAATTTATAAACAGCAAACACCCACAATCCACAATTCTCAACAGCTGTCAGTAATCCCCATCTACATTTACTTCTTAAATAATCATTTTTTACTCATTTCTAGAAGATGAAAAGATGAAGAGGTTTATCATGCAAGTTTTGAAATCTGTAAAACCAAACATCTTTGTCACCTGTCACTTGCATGTATGCATGTAGATCCCCCTTTTATTGAATTTGAATACAAAGAAAGACTACTTTACTTTAATGTATTGATAAACATGTATAGCTACAGGAAATTAAATTTAGAAGAAACACTAACTCGGAAGCAAATGTTGATTGCTTTTATATTTTTTCTTCTTACAATCTCTGAATAAAATGGAATGTGTAATCTGATACAAATCCTTCCAAAGAGTAGCGGTGACATGTATTACTTTTAAAAATTTCTTTTTTTTCTGGACATAAAACCCCCCGAGTGAAATAATGAGAAATGTTTAGAAATTTTCCTAGGGTACACCTGTAGCTGCATTCAACATGAAAGACCATTATGTTCATTTTAGGTTTCATATTCTTTATACTCTTTAAAAGTTTGAATCATTTACATGTAGCTTTTGTTTTTGTCCTTTTCTTAAAGGGCAATCCAACCTTGGTAATAAGATGATTTGTGTGAAAGCAGAAAAATAAGAAAAACAGGATGGTGAAAGTTTGAAAGAAATCGGACAAAGACTAAGAAAGTTCTGGATGTTTGAGAAATGAGATCACTACATCTATGCGAATCTCAAATTGGCAATTTAGTGAGTCGATTGTGACATTTTTGTGGACAACTCTCCCGTTTGTCGTATACAAAAATATCATTAATATGCGGTTTTCTTCGAGGCGCTTTTACCTTTGTGGCAGTACTCGAAATATATTAAAGATAGCATACTGTTATAGGTCCTCATGAAAGAAAAGGATCATAGTGAGTAATACGTTTTGAAAAAGTGACATTTTAGTCATTTTGTGTGTTGGAGCAAATGGGGGAGATGTCCACAGCTACATCACAGGGACATTACCTATTCGGCCAATTTGAAATTCCCATATGTATAGTGATTACAATTTTCAAAAATTCATAACTTTCTTATTGCTTGTCCGATTTCGTTCAAACTTTCATCAATCTGCTTCTCTGGTTTTTCATCTTTCTTTCAAAGCAACTTGCTACTAGGGTTGGATTTCCCTTTAAGTGGATAAACAATTATTTGATGCAGTGGCACTGCAAGATTCCAGTCATACATGTAAGGCATAGGTGATAATTCTTTGGCGATCCTGGGTTTTTAGATGTCTAAACTTATTTTAGGTTGCTAACTTCAGCTCGTCTATGCCCTAACCCTAGTTAGCAACCTAAAATAATTTAGACCGCTAAAACCTAGGATTGCCAATTCTTTGTGGAACAACCAGCCCATGCCCCTCTCCCTCTTAAAATTCAAAGTGCCCCCTCCCCCTAGTTTATTATTATTCTCATAGTCTTGAGATTTTTCAGAATTGTGCTCCCCCCCCCCCCCCCATCCCACTCTTTTACAAAATCCTGGATACACCCCTGATTCTAATTACCCTGCATGCATAACGTAGGGAAAATGTTTGTAATGTGTCTCCTTCGTTGATATCCTTCTCCACAAACACCATTTCATCCTCTTCAGTATTTTTCGCCTTTTTCTTTCGCTTGCCACCACCACCACCACCCCGAGTTCGGAGTTCTGACATTTCGATCTGACCATCCGTGTTGATTTCATCTTCCGCAATATCTGACCCTCCAAAGACGTACACTGTCGAATTCGGCACATTTTGGACCTGTCCTGACACAGGCATGTATTTGCTTCGATCATTTTGGGGTTTACTTCGAAACCCATGGACAGAAGTCATCACATCTGCTGGATTCTTAGCTGGGCAGCAATCGTGAAATCTTCCTCTGGATTAGGTTTGTTCACAATTTGAAATCAAATCTATGAGAGTTTAACATTTGCGATTAAGTCGTAGCTTACTTTGTTCGAGCTAGCTGCGTATCAACAATCTCTAACTTTAACTCTAACTCACTCAATCAGTGCAGTTCAGAACCATGAGAACAAACACGACAAGTTTTGGGGAGCAGAGTTCTGCAAAGACTATCATCAATTTTCCACTTACTTCCAGGAATGACAAGTCTGAAGAAGAGAGAAAAAATGACTTCAATTTTTGTCAATGTCCGGGAAGTTTCTGTACATATTTATTGCAGCATTGCACTGTTAAACAATTGAAGAACTATAATGTGTCACTGTCAGTAACTTCAAATTCACGTAACAATGTCTAAAATTAAAACTTCAAATCAAAAACTCTTTCACACAAAAATCAGCAGCCATCAGTCGCAATTTTTTTTAAAGCAGGTTTCTGAACTTCTGAAGTTTAATCTAGACCTAGGCCTATCCCATTTATTGTCATAAACTTGGTGTTGGACCAATTCAATTGCTCGATTAAATCAAAAAGATCGGCTTCAGCACCGTACATGCCGTACAGCCATGACAGCGGTTGCAGATGACCAACGAACGGTGCAGTGTCGCATCCGGCGAGCTCAGCAGCAGTGCGAAGGAAGACGATGCCGGTCGGAATCTCAAAGCTGAAAAGGATTAAGGCATACAGTCAATTAATAACGTCACCAGTCCCAAACCTCGTTGAATAAGCGATACATATTACATTTGATAATATCTATTGCACGGCATCTCACTGAAGGAAGAGCAATTTTCTCACTTCTTTCTTCTGAACAATTTACTGAGATTTTTCCAAAGCTTGACCCACAGAACAGATGAAACGAAAAAGATGGACACGTTTACATGCAAATTCAGCGAGTACTCTATCCATGTACGAAATGGTCTCGAAAGAGGGCACTAGACTTCTTTTCTCAGCAGTGCAGTCTAGTCGGTGACCATAATATTACGTCGGCCGTCACACATTCGCTTTCTTTTCATTCGGACCTCTCATATTACATCTCTACTCCTCCATCTCAGCCCCCCCCCCCCCCCCCACTCAGTATTTAGGGTACGCGTATGCTTGTTCCCTCCCTTTGAAAGCACCCCCCTATCTCAGGGCTGCCAAAATTTCTGAACCCCCCTATCGCGGGCTTTGCGCGGGCTTTTCCTGCCTTGGAGACCCCCCTAAATTCAGAACACTGCTCAATGTACCCCCTATCTCAGGTGAGCTCTCATTCCAACCCCGTATCTCAGGACAGACACCAACCCCCTCGCAAGAATGAGCTATCAAAACCATAGGCGGATCCAGAGGGGGGGTCGCGGGAGTCCGGACCCCCCTTCCCCCTTTTTTTGGCGCCGGTTTTTTTGTTTTGTTTTTTGCTTGTCAGGGAATTATGGAGGGAAACTGGGCCCCATAACCCCTTTACTGAGCGTTTTTTGGAAGTTTGGCGAAATTTTTTTTTTGTCCCTACCCTCTGATGGGCTTAGCTTATGTCTTGAGTACATAGTTGTTGGCATAAATCTCATCCGTTAATTGGTCATTCAAAATTATACCACTAAAAAAAGCCAACGACTCCCATGCGGATGTTATTTAAATTTGGAGATACAAATGATTTTCCATCATTCTTTTGGGAGGGTTGCCTATCGTTAGAAAAAAGAAAAATCAAGAAACAGGCCATGAAATGTTGAACAATCCCCAACGTTATAATCATTAAAGTCACTTATCGCGGCGGGAGGGCAAGACCCATACAGGGGCGTCGCTAGAACATTTTGAAAGGGGGGGGGGTGTGACATCCCAATTTGCCGACAAAAATCTGCAACCTAATCTCCTCCCCCCCCCCCCCCCCACAAATAAAAATAATAAAAGAAAATCAAAGATGTAGAGATTTTGATCATCATGTACAGGCCTAAGTTTTGCGAGCATGCAGCAAAGAGAGTGATCAAATTGTTTAACTTTTCGTAGTGAAAATATGTGGATAGGCTATATGGCTCCTCACTGCCCGAATATGAAGTGGTCAGTGTGTCAAGGCCGAAATCCTCAAGGCCAAGACCAAGGCTTGAAACCTGACCAAAACCATACAGGGTTGGAAAAAAGTTTGGAATATTTTTATTCCAAGAATTATTTCTTGTCTTAAACATATCCCTCGTCATTTTAAGTTCTTCTTTGAGGTTCAAATAAAAGATATGTGTCCCTTTTTAACTTTAAAAGCACAACATTAAAAATCAGGCTTATCACACAGTGCAGAGGTCCACTTGCATGGAATTCAGAAGCGTATATTTGCTGTTTTTGCAAATGTCTAACGAAAAAGTTAAATAATCAGATACAGTTTAATTGCTATACCGAAATCCTCAAAATGACTGCAAACTGCACGTAGCTTTTTCAAAATTCCACGTGAAGTACAGAAATGTATAACAAGATGTTCAAACACAAATAGAGCAAATCTGACAACATGTGGTTCATTGGTCAGCCATTGTAACATGTTTAACAATATTACGTAATCTTTGGTACAAGATGGAACAGTAGACTTCATTCAACACAGTTAATCCGATTTGGATGAATTATTCATCACAATATAGTAGAAACTAGCATTTAAAATCAGACATACTCATCGCCAAAAAAATATTCCAAACTTTTTTCCAACCCTGTATTACCTCGCTATGTATAAGGACCTCGATCCATTCATAAGGACCACTGGTCATAAGTATTCACAACCGTAGGACCGCTATTCATATAACGAGTGTTAAATGAATAGCGAGCGGACCCCCAAATTCCAGTGTTCTTGCGAGCGAGCGCAGCGAGTGAGCAAAAAAAAAATCGTTCAGTTTTTCCTCCCCCCCCCCTTTCCTTCCCTTTTCTTTTCCTTCTTTTCTTTCTGTTTTTGTGTTCCTTTCCTTTCCTTTTCATTTTTCTCTTCTTTTTTCCTCTCCGGAACTTTCTCTTTCATTCTCTTTTTCCTTTCCTCTTTCCTCTTCCATTTCCCTTCCCCCTGAATTCCTTTTTTTCCGACAGAGGTGGCGCATTTGCCGACAACTTTGAATGGGGGGGGGGGGGGGGTCACCCTCTAGCGACGCCCCTGAACCTACTGTTTCTACATACATGTATTGTTATCTTCCTGTACATAAATAGCTGGTAATCAATTGGTTGGGTTTTTTTTAAATAGTGCTCTTGCCTCAAATATTAGGACCGGGATTAGGACTTTATATATTCAACAAAGCATGGGAGCTTGCATGCATTTGGTTGATAAATTCATGTAAATTTTAATATGATTTTAACAGGAATATATGTCACTGCTCTCAAACCCACTATGCCTTTTTCTCCAACTGATTTTCCTGTTAGGCCCACTTCACAATTTTAGACCTCTTGCCAAGATACATGCATGTAGTGAATGGGAGGTCTCATTCAAGGTTGCAAAATAGCAACTATATAGTGCATGCTCTAGTGGTATAGGCTATATTTGGATTATTACGATCAGAGTATTTGCCGACCCCCCCCCCCCCCAAGAAACAAAAACAAAACAAAACAAAACAACACACAAATTGTATGTAACTTTACAAGCGAGGGAGCAAAGCAACAGTGCAGTAGATTTTCTGTATATTTAATCCTGAGAAACTCTACCCAAGAAAATTCGCAAAGGAGCCCTGCAATCAAGCGGTATGGAGTTTTGAATTATGAACGTTGATTATACGGTCAGTTCTCAAATGGGGCGTCAAATTCATGAAAACCATGCAGGAGAATTCTTGTCGATGATTTTTACTATTAAAGGAAAACCAAAGTAAAGATTTCTTTCAAATTTTGAACCTTTGCAAGTACTGTTTTAGCTTTATCCTACAAGTTCGGTTCAAAATACTTTTAAAAGGCCAGTGAAACTTAAAGGGCCTATACCAAGCAAATGCATGTTGACTTTTGTTGCCTTGCTTAAAACAAAAAAATCTAAATATTTTTTCAGTATTTTTTCTTCAGATTACTGGGATCCGCCCACAAAAAAAGCTGCAAAACCAACATTCCCCTTGTGACATCACTTGTCAATCACCATCCAGAAAATTTTAACATTTCATTAGATATTGCTATGTCGGATCGATAGTCACTGCCAAATGTTTTCTCACAATGGCATGATGCAATACACCTTTACTTACCTTTCTTTTAATTTGAAATGTTAATATTCTCTGGATGGTGATTGACAAGTGATGTCACAAAAGAGCTGCAGAAAAAAAAGCTGCAGCCTGGCGAGGATTTTTGAAAGTACCAATATTTGAGCAAACACTGGTTATAAATAGGTCAGCGAGATGCCCGAATATCCTTGGTGGCGTGTACCTAGAATATTTTTCTTTACATTTTCACTACAAAAAGAGTCAAAAGTTTTTGTTCGTCACAAAACATAGAAACTGGGAAGTTCATATATCTTTTTCAGAAATTTTTCTTAATGATTCAATGTATAGAATTTCATGTCAGAAATAAAACAAAATTGCTAAATAAATTTCATTTTTTGTTGTTGTTGTTGAAATAAAAGGAATGGCACTTTTGACCACTAGAGTCCTGTGTGCCAGTAGCTATATATATAAATAGTCAGTCGGTCCGTCAGTCACAGAATAAATCATTAGCATAAAACTTTATCAATCATTTCTACTAGTACAATTTTCATAATATATCTTCCAAAACATGCCTTTAAGAATCAATCGTAATTCAAATATGTTTATAGAGTATTTTCCACATGAGCATATAATGTTGAAAAAGAAGTATACATTGTAATACTTCTGCATCATCTGTTTGGTGTTTAACAAACCAAGTAGAGAATATTTAAAGCCCAACATCAGTTCATTTTCATTTTTTTACTATGTACTTTCAACTTATATGTCCGATAAACGTAGCAATTAATGGGGTCGAATCTTGCAACGCCGAAAAAAATGCGGGGCGAAATACCAAAAAATCTTAATTTTACCGGTGTGTACTTTATTCAATTCGACTTGTATGGTACCTGTGTACCGTACCTGCGCTGCGAAAACGGTGTCTATAGTCTGTTGGCCGATTGTGTTGCAGGCGCGCTAAATGAAATTCCAGAACTGATATTATTTTTACTGATAAAGCGATATGGAGAACTGCGCAGATGACGTGACATAAAAATCCAGATGTATAGCGTAAGTGAAACATTCAACTGTTAGATGAATTATGATATTAATTTTTAATGATCAAACACTAAAACAGTAAAATACTTTGTCTGTTTGTGCAAATTCACGAACCGAGAATGAGAGCGAGAAAGAATGTGACTGTGCTAGCGCTCTCTCTGTGTGATACTGGTACTGGGGGTCGTTTCATCAAATGAACTCCATGACCATGATGACACTGTCATTGACAGTCATAACTGTTGTCGGCGATCTACGGATATGTCATGGACCTGAAAAACTGTTTCACGAAGACATAATAAACGACAACTCAATGATATCGATACTCATCGGCGAAAAAACATAGGCCTAACTGTTAACTAGTCTATATCACAGTCATGACAGTCCATCGGAATTATCGTCAATTACCCAAACAGATTTTGAGGCTCAGTTTTCCCCAAACTATTCCAAAATGTAAAAAATGGCAGCGAAGATGAATGCTTGTGATACAAACATCCCGTTTACCTGAAAACATGTGTTTCTTATGGCATGTATGGCATCTTAGAATTTATAAAATTGAGAAAACTCGAGGAGGCTTTTGCGATGTACGAATCTAGATTTGTCTGTTTGTAGGTAAGAGGATACCGTAATTGACTAATTACGGAAAGAAGACCCAAATCGTGTTCATTTTAGAGAAAATGATTAAAGTAAGATATCTTATGGCCTAATTTTAAATATTCATTAAAAGATACATATAATATCATTCATATCAAAGCACTGCGTGAAAACGGAAAAAATAGCGAAAATACATGATAAATTGTCGTCGTTCACATGGGTCTGTATATACAGACTGTTCCGTTTTCGATGCTGATTCTATGGTAGACGGATGTGGGTATTTTTAATATTAATCTCATTTACTTGTTGGGGGGTCAAGAAGCCATAAGAACATATTGTTCGTCTGTACAATATTATAATACGGACATTCATTAGTAATACTGTTTGGTGAAGGAACGATAAAGGATAGCGCTTGGAGATCAGGAAATAAATGCTCTCTTAATTTACATTTATTTTTTCGCAGCCCATAGACTGACTAAAAGCTGGCTTGTGATGGCGTTCTATAAAGATATGACAGGTCTGGAGTACCAACAAGTCACTTGTCGGCGAAGTTGTCGCTGGTCTTGGCAAAGACGGCTTTGTGAAACACTTAGCGGACAAGTTGAGCGACAGTGTCGAGATGTCGCTGATCTTGTCGTTATGACGGCTTGATGAAACGACCCCCTGAGTGATTACTGACATGACTGATGCGATGGTGATAGTGGGTGATAGTATGACTCTGTGTGACTGTGAGTGTGAGTGCAGGCCTGGCTCGGCTAGCCTAGCGGGCTAGACAGAAAAAGCCGTCTGTTTGGAGGAGTTTTATAACATATTTTGACTTTTGAGATTCTCCTCCAATACAGACGGAAGCCTCCCATAGACACCGTAGTCAAGTATCTCTCCGACTCCACTAGCCCCGGGACGCTGCCACAAAGTGGCAGCGTCCTGAGTGAAACCACTACTATTCCGTGGGTCTCACAATTTACATGGGCAAATGACCATGTATAGTTGTATTGTAGATACATTTTTTTAAAATTAAAGTATCATATATGCGATGCCACTTACCTAAAATAATAGACCTTCCGCAGATCAGATCTTCCTCAGAAATGTACAGAGTCGATCAAATGTCACTTTTTTTTCACTCAATTGTAATCCTCCCTCTCGTCTCTTGCGAGCAAGAATTCGAATGTACGTAAAAACATACTGACGCGCAGGCGTATTGCAAACTATACACCGGCCTACAAAAGTTTTTATTACAGGAGCCAGGAAATTAATAGGCCTTTTTTATATCATCATCAAAAAGAAAGACTACAGTTATTCGGAAAGTATTGTAATTACCTAAAGTAGCCTTAAATGAAGTTATGTCATATTTCATGCTATAATTTTGACATACGAGCTTGGATTTAAGGGGCACCCAACCTTTCAAAGGACTGCTGATCGCAGTATGTGTTCGGGCTGCCGCAGCAACGACTCCGCTTGCCTTAACTAAAGCCTTATTAAGCACTACCTGTGTGTATGGAAAAAAGTATGAGGCTTGAGGTAACCTCACCCCAACCCGTAATGAAATACAAAGTCGTAAAATTTATGAAAAAAAAATACACGGAATGTAATGATCATCATATACTTAATATAATGCACTCACATGATTTTTAAAATAATCCAAAATTTACAGCAAAGTAACCGTTTTGCCATGTTGTCATTGGGGGTATCGCAAGTGAATCGAGGCGAACAGAATATAGTGAACGCACGCGTACGTAGGTCCCAGGCTGGGTCCCAGCTCGGCAGTGGAGCTCTGCACTCAAAATCTCAAATTAGTCAAAGCTGATAAATTTGTTGTTTCACCGTATTTCGGTTAAAATATCACAAACACCACGATACTTGGCATTATCGTGGAATAAGTCGCCAGTCCATTTACTGCCGTTTATTTCGTCAGTGCTGGTGACAGCATTCCACTCCCATAGACATAACACGCAAGTGTGTGCATACACACTGTGGAGACCTACATGTATTCCACGACATAGCCCCTTAAAAACTGCAAAAAAAAATTCATAAAGTTGCGTGAAGGAGGATGAATTTTAAGCGAGAATATTATTGCGAACTATCTTTTCTCCCATGTTGAAGCACGACTAAGTGTGGCGATTGGCACTCTGATTTTCGAGAAACAAGCACTGAGGAAAGATCGTTTGTGACATTCTATAAAAAATTTCTATCACATTCTTTTGCCAAAAAAATATTGAAAACGTACAAATCATCACTCCTATTGCAAGTTTTTTGATTGTCATGTACATGTAAGGATGAGTAGAGTTGGTGATTTTATGTGATGTGGTCATTGTTATATTTTCATCGAACTTTGGCTAAAGCAAAAGTAATGCACATGAGTGTGTAGCTCCTCCGCGACGAGTCAAATATTTGTAGCACCATAGGGAAACACATAGCGATGGACCCCAACAGGAGTGGCTGGGGCAGACTTTGGTCTAGGCTAAGATCTTGGAAGGCTCTTTGAAAAGTAAAAATGAAAAATGGCTCTTTCATGTCCTTGAAGAGTAAAAACAAAGAACAAAGAACTTCTGATATTTCTAGCAAATTCCAATTTAACTCAAAATCATGTCCAAAACCGAAGAAATCCCTGCCGATTTTTTTCACGATCGCATGTTTTTTTCATTCTGCCGACGTCTTAGACTAAAATTGGCCAATAAAATTTTGTCTACAAAGAAACTCAGTATCGGGTGCGCATATCAATCTCTACGATCGCGCACACAGAAAATCAGGACTTTTCCGTGTATGCGATAGGGACCAAATTTTTAACGACCCAATTCTATGGGGGGGGTGTCAACAATCGGCGAGGGCGTTAGGCCGAGTGCCCATCATCACTGGTGAACTCATCATTATTCATTTATGTTTATCGTATGTGTGACGAGTGTATTTTCATGCATGATTCATAAGACTAGCCTTATTTGGTGATCGACCCCTTTTATTCAACCAATCAAATATCTCCAAGTTCTGATTTTTTTGGACGAATCCATGTATTATATGGGTAGATTTAGGAGGATTTTAAATTTATAAATTTTATCTCTTTTAAATTCTTATTCTCAGCGTTAAATAAAATATCATATTTTAATTTTGATTATATGTCGACAATTCCACTTCACCCGGAGATTAATCAAAAAATTATTTTATTCTTTTACATCTTCTACCTACTTTGTTGAAGTTGCTTAATGGTAGTCTTTATGCAAGTCTGTAATAATTTATTCCACTCTTGCGGTATATCAAAGTATGTATCTGGTATCACATATTATTTTTAAATACGCATAGTAATGAGTTGAATTTGAAAGAAATGTATATGTTATGCCCCCCCACCCCTTTTAGAATGTCTCTTAAGAAGTGCACATTTTCAAATTTTTGTAGTGGGACCGTCAATTGCATCGCTAAAATGTGATATTTATGAATACTTTATTTTTATCACCACTGC
The DNA here is from genome assembly GCA_025617745.1 of Heliocidaris erythrogramma. Classification (NCBI taxonomy): domain Eukaryota; kingdom Metazoa; phylum Echinodermata; class Echinoidea; order Camarodonta; family Echinometridae; genus Heliocidaris; species Heliocidaris erythrogramma. The sequence continues at coordinate 19,087,185 of CM046860.1, read as the reverse complement.
TGTTCTGTGATTTTGGTATGTACATGTACCCTGTGTATGTGATGATGTCATGTATTTTAAAGTGATTCTGCAGTGCAAACGATGGACTGGCCATGCACCGGCTACTGGTTTGCAAACCGAAAAAGAATTGGGCTTAATCTTTATTGAATTTGAAGCATATAATTCATCTGTCTTTCATCTTTTCTGGTTCTACTTGCAGATTTCAGAACAGAGAGTTCGGTTTCCAAAGAATGGAGAAGACATTTTGAAAACTGGAAACCTGTAAATGGATAACATGGAGGAGGAACTGGAAGGAGGAAAGGAACAAAGTGAGTCATTTGAAAATGGCTGTTCTGTTCCTGTAGATACTGTAATCAAAGGAGACAACAAAACAATGACTAGCGGATCCCACAGCGTTTCTTCGGAAGGCAAAGTGGATTCCTGCAAGACTGGAACAGTACAGGTTGCAGCAGAGACCGAAGATGTTAGCAGTCGTAGTGATGATGTACATGTAGACAGGAAAGGACAGGTTGAACCGATACAAATCTCTGAAGCGTCAGATCAGCAGAGTGAAACAAAGGACACCTCCAAACCTGAAGAAGGTGCGGATGTAACAGCTGTAACAGCTAGCTCTGAGGATGCAGGTATGGATGAGCATGCTGCAAGTCCTGCAGGGGAGCAAAACGAAACAAATTGTGGTCAACAGTCAGGTGAAAAACCCAGTGGGATATGTGAGCATGATCAGAGTGAAGAGAAAGTGACATCAAATTCTACAGTTAACAACGGATGTCCTATCATGGAGAAGGAGAGTATTACAGTTTTAAATGATCAAGCACTTGATAGTCAACCATTAACACCACCTGGAAATGGTCATTCAGAAATGTTTGATGAGTCCATATTAACTGAATCTCCAGCGTATAGTGAAGATGGCAAGCTTGTCATTGGAACCCCAAGGTCTTCGGAATCTCCTGGAGTTGAAGCCATTCCTGGACCAGGGTACGAGGTGGACAGGACTAGGCACCCTGCAGATGTGGGTTGTGAGGTGGAGATTGCAGGGGACTTCCTTCCAGTAGACGGTACCCTTTCCACCAGCTACTGTACCCCTTCCGCCAGCTACTGTACCCCTTCCACCAGCCAATTCACCCCTTCCGCCAGCCAATGCACGCCTTCCACCAGCCAGTGCACGCCTTCCACCAGCTATTGTGAGACTCCAGAGACGGGAACTGATCTTTCCCTGAACCAAACTCCTAGAACTGCTCCTAGACCGATCAGATCAAAAAAGCGGAAAAAGAAGAGACTTGTTCTGGCCAGGAAAAAGCAGCGGAAGGTGATGCCGGTGAGAAGAGTCATCGAAGATGAGGACAAGTTGGATCAAGCCATCAATCAAGCCCTGGATCTCGATGTTGACTTGGAAAGGAAACTGGAGGAAAATGCAGCTAAAAACAACCTGACAGCTATTAATGTGAAAAGCATTTTGCATGTAAGTAAATGTGCAAAATGTTAAGAACTGTACCTATTTACTTTGGCAGACCATTTAAATCAACATAAACTACAGAGCCATTGGTATATTGCAAAATGTCTTCCAAAAAGGGGATTTTTAGAGAGAGAGAAAGAAGATGTTTAAATTTAATGTGTGTATTATCAGCTGCCTCCACAGAATATTCACAATTTAGGGAAGTACAATAAGTTTACTTTTTTATTTGTAGATAGCTGTGATGCTTGTTCTGGTTTTTTTTCTGCAACATAGGTGTAGGCTTTTTCTTACCAGAAGAAGTAAAGCTAGTGCAATACTGTGTTCACATACACCAATGTCATATGTTGCTATTAAAGAATGCTATGCCTTGTCTTCTTTTCGTATTGAACTGATTTTGTGTATAAATGATGTTTTTTATTCCCCTTTGTCAGCATGTGATAACCAATGAGCATGTGTTGTCAATGGTGAGGAATACAATGACTGATGCTGGACTGGTTGAAATAGAAAGGGAACCTGCTGCCTATGTGAGTATTGGATTTGAAATGATCTACATGTACATCCATATTAATATGGTTGTTTTTTTCAATAATTGTCAAGTTTATAACTTTATGCTTGGTCTTGGATTAATATTTAATGAATGCAGTCATTTTCAAATTCATCATGAATATAAATATGAAAATAAGTGATTGTTGCCCTCACCTCACTCAATAGTCATATTTTCTATGAAGTTCACCTCTTTCTTCATTGACTGCAGAACTCTTATGCACATGTACTTTTCATCCTATTTTAGTCTGTGTCCTGTTTCCATTGTAAATATTCTCATTGAGAAAACATCAGTGTGATATGAAAAAAAGTGAAAATATTGTCAACTCTAAGATTGACACAATTATTAGATTCATGTAGTGATTGTAATTTAGAAAGCTATAAATCATGATAAATTTTTCAAAATATATATACTTCATATGATGATTACTGCTAGTATAATCCTTCAATTGCACTAGCAAAATGCCATCTTTAAAGGAGAATGAAACCCCAAACTTGTATGCACTTTAACAGAAGCAGCAAAATCTTAGAAGCATATCACTGAAAGTTTGAGGAAAAAAACGGATCAAGAATAAAAAAGTTGTGAAAATTTAAAAAAACTCAGAATTGCTAAATGAAATTGGCAACATACTCATTATGCTAATGAGATGCTATGACATTTTTGTGCTCTCTCTTTATACATAATAATTAAAAAAATCATCAGATTTCAGCTTTTAAACATAAAAAATTGAATTATCAACATTGGGCTTGAAATATATTGTGAGGAATGAATGTATGAACACCACCTATAATACAGAAATCAAATTTTCTAAGATATATTCAAGGAAAGTGGATTTTTATTTTTTACATCATTATTTGTATAAGGCAATTGAAAATTATAGCAGATTTACATCACAGCATCTCATTAACATAACGAGGACATTGCCAGTTTCAGATCTCCATTAGTTGTCCGTTTTTTCCTCAACCTTTCACTGATATGCATCTTTGAATTTTCTGCTTCTATTAAAATGCATTTATTTTGGGAGATTTATTTTTCTTTTAATGTATGATGTCAATTTTGGTCATGTGCTAATAATAGAGCTTATGCTCAGAGTCTTTGTTACTGTGAATGTGTATGAACTTTTCTATCCTGTTTTTTGTTAACTCTCTGTGTTTATTTTTCTTTTCCTCATATCGTAGACACCAAAATTGACAAGAGCAAAGTTGAAAGAAGCAACAGAAAAGGTTGGCAATGTAAGTACATGTATTTTGTGAATTCAGCATGTTAACCCTTTCAGACATATATATATATATGGGTTAAACCGATCACGTTTTGTTCTTTCAAATCGGCAAAAGGAAACAAATCATGCGGTCTTTAGAGACAGTGGGTGGTAAACACATGATTGACTTTGAAGCACTATTAATGAACCTCTGATAGATCAGTTTGATTGTGTAGTCCCACTTGTACATTTCTATGTACAATTTTGATTTCTTTTTTTTTATCATGAGGCAGTGACATATGTGCAATGCAAGTCAACGTTATCATTCTTACCATGTATTTTCTGCCAATAGTCTTGATTACATGATCTCAATCATGTAGTGATCATCTTCAAATCCCCCATTTAAACTGTATAGTAATATTATTGTTTTTATTATTGTCCTTCCATGAGTTTTCCACTAACATAATTCTGATTACTTGTGACTTTAGGGAATCAGTAACTTTGTGGAGGTTTTATTTAATAAATTGTTGAATTTTGATATGTGTGTTTATATAATGATTTTCAGAAGGATAAATAAACAGCCAGGAATATGAAGGCTTTGCAATATATGATGTTATTTTCAAGATATCTATGACGGAACAGTGCCATTCATGAAACCGTACTGGGGTACGCTTTAGTCTAACACTGTAGTCTATGGGGAGAAAAGTCTGGCATTTCAGGTCACTTGCATTTTTCACTTTTGTGAAGCCCTTGATGATGCGTTTAGTGATGCCCTGAAAAATGCATGTTAAACGTTAACATGCATTTTTCAGGGCTTCATTTTTACAACATATTGTATACATTGATAGCATTTAGGGCCATGCAGCTCAGATTTTATCAATCCTCCACAAAGTTACAGATTACCATTAATACATGATATTGAATGCTGGCTTCTAATAATCATTTTCAAATTCCTTCTTTATAGATGCCCTACGTGTGGCCGCTGTCTCCAGTCAAGAATAAGAAGGCCACTCCAGGGTTCATTGAGATCAACTTCTCAGATGATACGTCATCCGATGATGAGGACTATGAACCCAATCTGGATGAACTTATGGTATGGCCTTGACCTCTTGGGTCCATAGAATTTATTGATTATTGGTAATGACTCATAAAGATGGCGGCAAGAGCCATTACAGTGGATGACACTGCAAAAAGGAAATATTTCAGTTTAAAAATGTGTAGGTATTCTTATACATGTACAATAGCGTAGGCTATTGTGTAAGAGTCTTGTTCTGAGAACATATGCTTTGAACCAAATTTGTGATCACTGTAGTTTAATCCAGTAGTTTCCTATAGCCCTGCATTCATTTGTGTGTATTACATTTAATTTCAAAATATTTTATAATATGACCAAGTTGCGACCAATGATTTTAACCTGCTGTATAACATGTCTGTGGCATTTGGCTTGAGATCATTACATATTCTGTCATTTTCAGATGTTTTTTATTGTTGATGCTAAAATAATTTGACATGAAATATATATATTTTTTAGCTCACCTGAGCCTAAGGCTCGAGTGAGCTATTGCGATGGAAATTTGTCCGTCGTCCGTTAACTTTTTACATTTTCATCTTCTTCTCCAAAACCCATGATCGGAATTCAACCAAACTTGGTAGGAATCATCCTTAGGGGTAGGGGACCCAAAGTTGCTAAAATGGTACATGTGGCCCCCAGGGGGCCCAAGGGGAGGGCCCCCAATTGTAAAAGCTATGTAAATTTCAAACATCTTCTTCTCCAGAACCAGGCATAGCTCAGACTTGGTATTGTGTATGGAGATACCTCTATAGATGAAGAATGAATGTTCATGAAATTTCTCTGAGTGGCCCTATAGGGGCCCTGTGGGGGTAACATACTGTACTGGAGGGGGGGGGGGGCGCTGCCAGGCAAAATGTACATTCTGATCTTCTTCTCCAAAACACGTGATCGGAATTCAACCAAACTTGGTAGGAATCATCCTTAGGGGTAGGGGACCCAAAGTTGCTAAAATGGTACATGTGGCCCCCAGGGGGGCCCAGGGGGGCCCAGGGGGAGGGCCCCCAATTGTAAAAGCTATGTAAATTTCAAACATCATCTTCTCCAGAACCAGGCATAGCTCAGACTTGGTATTGTGTATGGAGATACCTCTATAGATGAAGAATGAATGTTGTTCATGAAATTTCTCTGAGTGGCCCTATAGGGGCCCTGTGGGGGTAACATACTGGAGGGGGGGGGCGCTGCCAGGCAAAATGTACATTCTGATCTTCTCCAAAACACATGATCGGAATTCAACCAAACTTGGTAGGAATCATCCTTAGGGGTAGGGGATCCAAAGTTGCTAAAATGGTACATGTGGCCCCCAGGGGGGCCCAGGGGGAGGCCCCCAAGTGTAAAAGCTATGTAAGTTTCAAACATCTTCTTCTCCAGAACCAGGAATAGCTCAGAGTTGGTATTGTGTATGGAGATACCTCTATAGACGAAAAATGAAAGTTGTTCATGACATTCTCAGGGTGGCCCCATAGGGGTCCTGCGAGGGCGAGGTTAATATACAGGAGGGGAAATGTACATTCTTTGCATGATTTGTTGTATGATTCAACCACACTTGGTGGGAATCATCCTTAGATGTAGGAGATTCAAATAATACATGACATTGTAGACCATGGGGTGGGGGGGGGGGGAATTATGTTAATTTCTAACATCAACTCATGTACATCCTCCTAGTTGTTTCAATTTCTAACATATCTCCTGGTGGTGCTAGAGAGAACATGCACCAGATGTGAATTGATCCACCTCAGGTGAGCGTCGTGCCCCCTGGGGCTCTTGTTTTAATAGTATATTTGAAGGAGAAAAAGTTAAGTTTTTGAAAGAAAGTTGTTTATTCCCAATTTTCAATTGTATTGTTCCTAAGCAATGTTTTGAAATGCATAATTTTAGCCTCAAATATTAACTCATTTAAAATGTTTTTTTCTTACATCTTTACTTCCACTCTTCAACAGAGAGAGGAAAGTGACTATGAAAGCGTCACATCCCAAATGAGTGATTTTGGTTCTCCATGTGCCAGCACCCCGCCCCGTTCAGTCCAACCCATCATCACAGAGAGTGAGGTAGAGGACAGCCCCGCCCCTGAGCGTGTCTCCACAGCCAGCACCCCGAGGACCAGCCACAGACCGGTAGCTAGGCACCTACTGGTGGATCCTGTACCCATGGGGCCACCCCCTGCTCCCCTTAACCCTGACAGGCTTGGGGATGATGATGCTTTTCTGAGAGAGTTGGCTGCTGTAACAAAAGAGGTAAATAATATTGATAATTGATAATAATAGTAACAATGATAATTTAGTAATCTTGATGATAATGGTAATGATGATAATGATAATGATAATGTTAAAGTGATTGATATGGTGTTTATCACTATTAGATAATACTATTCCATAACTTGGAATTCCAATCTTATTGGTATTTGATCTAATAAACCCACCTAATATCTGTACTGAAAGCATAGTATCATATAGATAGAACATAGGTATTGAAACCAGAAGATCCCAGGTTTGAAACTAAGTCATGGCTCAAGCACACCAGGGATAGGCATAGTCTCTTTTATCTGATGATTAGATGCTAGTCCCTCAGATAGGATTTAGAGCTGTAGGTAACCCAGTATATTTGGATGCCAAATGATGCAAGCATATAGCCATATTGTCCTTTAGTGATGGATGTCAGATGCATAGTGTGTCATTAAATCTTTTTCTGTCATCTGTTTTCGCTTTTCTAGGAGGCTAACATCATTGCCCACCGCACCCGATCAAAGGTAACCATCAACAAACCATTGGAGGCGATTGAAGCGTCCTTCGTGGCACCCGACGCAGAGCATGACATGTATGATGTTTATGAGTCTGATCATGAAGATGTTGAATGGAAGAATTGGCTTGCTTCACTCTACAGGACAGAAGGTGAGTGTTCATTGACTGCCCTTAACCCTTCCTATGCCTTTAGGTTTAAGAAAATTTATCATAAATTAACATTTAAGAGTCCACTTTGAGGCTTTGGTTTCATTGTAAAATTTGGCTTTTAGAATGCTTTCATTGAACAACCCTCACAATGTGTAGCTCTGAATGTGTACATTCTCTGGCAGGATTTGGTGCTCACAGCAAATCCTTGTGACACAAAGTGATACAAGAACCGCAAGTTTGCAGGAGACTCATTTATGAGTAGTCTACTGTGCTGTTTATGTGACTTGTAGTCTGGCATTGTCAAGTGTTTACTTACAGTATTTGTGTGCATCAGTGGTGTGTCAATGCACTGTTAGCAATCTAAGCAGTGGCAATCCTTAGTAGGTACCGATGAATTCATCTTTTTTATTGTGATAATTCCATTGAGACGAAATTTGGCTCTGGAATGTGCAGCTATCTTTTGATGTATAATATTTTTCAAATTTGTATTTTGTAGTTTTGGAATGAAAGATTTCATATTTTATTTGCATTTTCTAAATACAAGAACAAGCAGTTTTTCTTACATTTACAAAACCCAGTGTAAGAGACATTCTTCATAGTTGAGACCTTAAGCCATGTGTTTAACCCGTTGGATACTATTTGATTTTGGTACACTGTATAACACACATTTTCCATGGACTCCTGCCCAAGTTCTCTTAGGTGTAGTATTTAACGGGTAAATGTGTAGGACAAGAATGATAACCAAGTCATCTGCTATTAAACTGCACATGTACATACTGCTTTCTTATATCCAAGGACAGTCATTCATATGAATTTTTGTGTTCCCTTTATTCAGATACAACCAACACAGAACCAACTGATGACGAACAGAATGACCCAGAATACAACTTCCTAGCTGAAGAAGAACCTCTAGACAGGGAAGACTTTAGGACAGACAGGGCTGTCCGCGTCAGCAGTAAGTCATAGCTTCTGTATGTTCACAGAGTTATTACTGGTAGACAGGAAGATTGGATGTAATATCACTAAAAGTTTACCTCTTTTGGAACTGTTACTGCATTTTATTTTGCTAAACTTCAGTTCCTGAAATGATATTCCTTTGCAGGGTTCCCACGATCATGGAAAACTGGGACAGTCATTGAAAAATAAATTCTGGAAATTCATGATAAATGAAGAAAAAAGAAATTCCCAGAGTCATGGAAAGTCATGGAAATTCATGGAAATTGATTGTGGGTTTGGGCCATGTGTGGCTATAATATAGGTTTTCCCGGTTAATTTCGCAGATTTGTCATTCAATTTGATAAGGGAGTCATTCAAATTCGCGAAAAAGATCTGTGCCATGAAATTTATCATTCAAATTCATTTTGAGGTCATTCAAATTCGCACTTCGGTCAAGACATTTAGCGTTTACATCATTCAAATTCAAATATGCGTGGAGAGCATTCAAATTCGCTACCTCGCTTGGAAGCGTCTTTTCGAGCATTCAAATTCGCACGTGGGCATTCAAATTCGTAATGAGTTCATTCAATTTAGCATGTATTTAGCGTTTGTGTGTTTTTGCTCATCTATAAATAAAGAGATACATTTCCCAACATGACATAGGCCTACTATACAAAGGAAACATTATATATATAACATAATTCATGATAACTACATGTACGTTATGAATAACATTTTTCAGAGTATACATTGACAGCCAACACAGTGACACACTCACTATATATATATATATAGTTAGACATGAAAAAGAATAAAAATCAATCAAGAAATTAAATGAAAAAAAAAGATTATGAAAAAAAATAAAAATCAATCAAGAAAATCTGCAATTCTGCAGGCACTATAAACATTAGAAATTAAGAACAGAAATTCCTAGAACTAAATTTCAAAATGATGATAAATCAGAAGAAAATAAAATAAAAATAATAAATCAGAAGAAAAATAAAAGAATGTTATTGATTATAGAAAAACACACCCATGTGTGCAGAAAACTCATAAGGAAAGAATGAAAATACCAAATAATTATCAACTGACAAAATTTACTGGAACTACATTTGATTTTGAATGCTCAACGTGTTAAGTTGAATGATCCGAAATGAAATTGAATGCTGGAATAACAGTATTGCGCAATTCCCTTGCCATTCTTTGCTAAATTGAATGAACGTTTTGCGAACTAGGTGCATTTAGTGCGAATTTGATTGACAAAAACTTAGATTCAAATGACATAAATACAAATTCGAATGATATGAAAATGAATTTGAATTACAAATCGGCTGTGCGCGACCTAAATCCTTGAAATTGAATGCACGCAAAATGAAATTGACTGACGATCTTACGAAATTGACCGGGAAAACCTATAATATATATCACTGTGTGGTATTTGTATGCCACTTGGATGCTGCAACTCATACTGAAATGGTACTAAAATCTTCCTTCCTATTCTAGTTTCTGAACAAGAGTGTCTTATCTGTGGTCATTTCATTTTGTTGTGCTTGCTTTTTCTCTACAGAGAAAGAGCTGAATGAACTTTTGGATGAGGTTGTTGAGGCTGTAAGTATACCACTGTGCGTTTTTTTATCATGAGATCTTGTTATATCCTTTTGATTTGAAAAATTCAGTATGAAATATTTTATATCCATGCACATGTATTATCTACCAATATGTGGATATCTGATTCATGATTGGATAATGATAGAGAAGGTGAGATATTGATCGTAATCCAGTGAATTTAAAGATAAAGTTGAGTTGAGATTACATTGTGAAAGAGGCTGTCGTAAAGCAATTGGGAGAGGTTGATCATGTCTGCATTAGAAGTGGTGTATACTCTGAAGTTTTGGAATTTTCAAAATGATAAGAAATTGAAGAAATCTCCCTGAAAAGCACATGCACTGCACACAGAAATGCGTGTATGGGACTGAACACACGTGGCATGAATGTTCAGCCCACATTTCCGCTATTTGTCGTCACATTTCAAATACTTTTTTTAGGGCATTTGAAGACGAATCCTTTTCAGGGGACATTTCTACTATAATGAAACTAACATGAAAGGAATGAGAAAGCTCACAAATTGTTTTTCACCTTTCCCAGAACTCAACTTTCTCTATTTTAGTCAGTATCTAGAATTAGTTGGATTAGAATTGTATAAAAGTACTATAAAACAGCTGGGAATGATGGATTTTGGTAAGTGGGTATGAGAAAAGAGGCTCTTTTTAACCCTGAATTATCAGTTCAATCAATAAAAAAAAAAATCAATAAATCTTGTGTTGCCTTTAAATATATCCTCAATATATTTTTGCTCTCTCTTTCAGTACGGTGATGATATGGACTGGCTTGATGACTTTGACATGGAAAAATTTGACCAAAACCAGTCCTCCCTCCTAGGGTCCTTGATCCAACAAAAGCAGAAGTTTTCCCCTTCCAAGTTTTTCACCATGCCTTCCTCTTCCTACTCCGGTGCACTGTCCTCCTCCTCCTCCCCTGCTCCTGGAGCATCTACGTCATCAAAGTTTAGACTTGGTGAAGCTCTGTCCTCAATCATGGCAGCAGCATCTTCAGCAGATGCATCATCTATGGAAACAGCAGCGACAACTGCAGTAGAGGCAATATCAGCTTCAGCAACAGCAGCAACATTATCATCAGCGTCAGCAGTCATGGCAACAGAAGCAAATTTTCCATCAACATCAGAAGCACTAACTTCTGAGATAACTGAACAACCACTTCCCCCTCCCCAACAACCACAACCACCACCACAACCAGCAGCAGCATCTGTGACGGTAGCAACAGATTCTCCAGTAGTTCAGCAACCGGTCTCAGCAGTGAGCGCCCCTCAGGCTCCCCCTGTCGCATGGACCATCGAGGCCAAGACACTGCCTTCACTTACCTTGAATGGGGAAGCGCTTGAACAATTTCAACAGCAGTTGCAACAGGTATGTATGTATCACTAGTAGTGGAATAGGTTTCATCCCTGTGTTGCGACACAACACTGTGAAAATGTGTTCTATGCATGATCCCTATTAAGAATATCCCTACATGTACAAAGTATGTGAACTAGGATGTCGAAACAAAGGATAGCTCTCTTGCACAGAGTTTGTAGCTTTCAATTGAAATGAACAATGCATGGATCAAAGTTGATAATATCATGCATCATATCATGATATTCTTTGTTATAAAACGGGCTCAAGAATGTTGCCATCCTGATTGGTCAAATAACACCATGTGACCGTGCAAAAGTGGTTAACATACGGCAAAAAGGCTCTAAACCACGGCTGAGCTGCGCGTACGCGTACCTCTGGTGCGTGCAAACTTAAAACGCAATGAAATCGTGTAGTTTAATTGTCATTTTAGCACCGGGATTACACGCGCGCAATGAAACGCGCTTGACTTTTGTTGGCTGCGCGCGCTTCTGTGATGTCATCCAGGAAAGCAAATGGTAGCCTCCATGACTGTGCGACTCTTGGCGTTTCTATGGGGTTTGTAACCATTTTTATAGACTTCATAATCATATTGCCGAATACATGGTTGAGATTTCGTGCATTAGTGCGATCTGGCAACACGCAGGTTTTTATCGTGGTGTCAAATACACTCGGCTTGCGCCTCGTGCGTATAGTACACCACGATAAAAACCTTTGTGTTGCCAGATCGCACCAACGTACTCCCAACCATGTATTAATAGTATATTTTGAAAATTACTGCTGATCAATTACTTTAAAGACTTGTGGTAAAAGTTTGTGCAATTTGATTGTTTTACTTCATAGATATATTAGAGAGTTGACAAATTCATGAGTTCATATACTTGTTTTCAGATTTTTAAATTCTGTTCATGGATATGAAATGTTCATTTACTTGAACTTTACATAGAAATCTTGCTCAAATGAATGTTGCAATCTTTATATCCAACCCTTTTCTGAAATTTGAACTGAAATGGCAAAATCAGCTGCGGTATTGTGCATCATTTTCTTGCATCAAAGGTGATGAAACCAGCGAAGATGCACTGATGACATATGTTGTGAATATATGTCTGCTAAAGATACATGTCCTAATTTCTTGAAGGGATCTACACAAAAGTATTTGTAGTGTCTCTGACTCATTTTGTTTTGTCATGTCTGCTTTCTCTTGTAGCATGTTCAGCTTTTGTGTCAAATGCACCTGCTTGCCAGGGAAAACGACACACTTACGGATTGTGCGAACCAGGCCAAGCAATTCTTGGTAAGTGTATGTCCTTCACGATTCCATGTTGAAACAGTCCTATTTATTTCATCTACATGTATCTAAGGTCTCCCAGAAATCAAGATAAAATTTCTTTAGAGAGGTTAAACACTCGTGTAGCTGGCCCCCATGTTTACATCCTGGGGAGCGTTTCATCAAGCCTTGGTGATTATTACTGACAAATTTGCTCTCAGCCAATCAGATGCAAGGATTTCAGTAGCTTATAACAGTTGTCGGTAAAAATCACTGACAAAACACTTGATGAAACGCTCCCCGAAGGACTGTGAAGGAGGAAACCCTGTTTGAATGTACCAGGAGTAAGTGGCTAGTTGGCTACAGCCCCTGTTATCAGTATACTCAAGAACTTTATGCTCTAGATTGCTTTTCTCTGTATTGATGGTTCTACCTGGTCATTTTGCACCCAAACAAAGTAAAAGGTTGCCTTCATGGAATATTTCTCTAAGTAATTCATACCTGTATGTTGTGTGAGTAAACATTAATTTCGTGCTAAGAAGCTCGCCAGCAGTTCTTTAGTAAAAGCATGTTGTAGGCATGGACGGAGGGAAACGGGGAAACAACGATGCAGTGGTACACCTGCACATCCTAAGCAGTTATATCGGGAGGAGAGACCCAAGGGTAACAGTGATTCACTTTGCTTTTCTGCTCCCATGCACAGGTGAAGCCAAATACTTTAAAGTAGAACTTTAATGATTTTAAATATTGGCTTAATACTTATTATTGCATAGATGGCATAAATTAAACAAGGTTATCCAAATTCAACGCTTGGAAACATTTGAAGTAATGATTATTATCAATTATAAAACGGTAAAATACAGCCCCCGATATAGCAGCTGAAGAGCTCCTCGAACGCTGCTGAGATATGTGACGACACAACATGGACCAGTCTAAGCAGACGATGTCCCATAACATCTTACACATTTTTCAGAGCCTATTTTGTCATCTCCTCTTCACTTATTTCTCTTCCTTCACTAGCGTCAGTCTTAATGTTAGTCTGTTGCCTCACTCTTAACTTCGTGTATGGTATTATTTTGATGAAAAATGCAGCGTTAAAAAAATAAAGGAATCAGTCACTTGTAAACAAAATAAGACGCCATTATATTTCAGCTGCTTGCACGGGGGAATGTTCGGCGTTTCAAGAGGGAACGAATACCATCCTGCTATTATTCGGAGGGCTTTTCAGTTTGAAAGTGGGGTTTATTTCATTGATCATTGACCCTTCTCCTGTGTATTTACAATCAAACGGTTTTAGCTATCAGAATCAGTTTCACTTTCCCTTTATAATGGTGTGAAATAAGGTCATGTTTAAATACACCAAACTCTTTATAATTTGATAAATAATTGCATTGCAATTACGTTCATTCATTATAGGACGTCGTCTGCTTAAGCAGGATCGATCCCGAGTGTGACGACATCAAAACATCGCTATATTTCTGGCGAATCCTCGGATATTCCAGATGCTTAGAAGAGCTTTTATTTATGTTGTTTTTATAATCATCAGATACGCAGTTGACATAAAACTTATACGATTGCCATCTGTAAGCTTCCCAGTTTCTAGTGATACATTAATTGCCATATTTGTGATTTTCTTTGAATAGCTACTTTAACAAAAAAATAATAACAACAACAATAAGAGTATAAGTTGATCTGTTGTCACACGAAGGAGCAAACAAGGGTTGCGACTTTCGACCACTAACTGCTAGTCTTCGTCAGGCAATGAGGACAATCGCCGCTGCAAGCGCCTTTTATAGCGTAAGCTGCGTTCCGAGGGCGCCGGAACTGCCGCGCTGCTGTTGGTCCGTGAAACCAACCAATCAGAAGTCGCGGATGGTGCGATCGGTGGGCGGGATGCGGACGTCGGGGCAAAACCCTTTCGGTGCTACTGGCGGGCTACATGTCCACTGGCGGGCAATATGCGGACGTCTGGCGGAGGTCAACGGAAGGGGGCGCATGTCGGCGGATGGTGGGGAGCCATTCCTCCGGGATGTCAATACCGTTATCTCTATTGATATTATTGGGGTGTAAACGGATTTGGATAGCTTCTTTAACATGCCGTGTGTACCAGTGCTTATCACGCGGCTATGCAACTTACCTCATCCCAATTGGGAGTAGCACCGATGGGGTTTTCCCCGACGTCCACATCCCGCCCACCGACTGCACCATCCGCGGCTTCTGATTGGTCGGTTTCACGGACCAATAGCAGCGCGGCAGTTCCGGCGCCCTCGGAACGCAGCTTACGTTATAAAAGGCGCTTGGAGCGGCGATTGTCCACATTGCCTGACGAAGACTAGCAGTTAGCGGTCGAAACGTCGCAACCCTCGTTTGCTCCTTCGTGTGACAACAGATCAACTTATACTCTTTTTGTACTACCACGATGATCAACATCTTCCGCAACAACAATATATATGGTGCAATTACTAGTTGCATGTGAGTTTCTGAGGTATTTCTACTAGGCAGCCACTTAGTCTGCAAGCACAGACCCTAATTTGACACTATCAGAAAATCATTGTGTCTTGAGAGAAGCCAAAACCAGGTACCTACTGGTCATGTCAAGCAGCTATGGGACAGGGCCTATGGTAGTTTTACAGTGCAGACACACAATTACGACTGACCTGGGTTTGTGCCTGCAAAGTGCCTGCAAACTAGCAGCCACCTGGGTTAAGAGCTTCAAGTAATAAATCATGGTCCTGCCATACCACATTAGTGCCAAGCTTGGATTAGAACCATCAACCTTGTAATTAAAAGTCAAGTGAATGACCCACTATATAATGACATCCACCTTCTTCTTCTACTAATCAAATCCATTTCCCCCTATACCAATTCTTTCAATTTTTTCTCGCCAGGCTGAACTGGATCTACTTGCTGGGGTGAACGAAGATGGAATGAGAAGTCGAGGGAATGTGGACGGCCAGAGGCCCAACAGCTTCCGGTCCGTCTTCAGGTCCTGTAACTTGGGCGGGGCTCTAGAGTTGTTAAAGACACCCAAATTGGCACGTAAAGTTGAGGTGGAGGAGTCTAAAGGTGAGAATCTGCATCGAGAAATGCTGTCTAAGACTTGTACAATGTATTTTCTCTCTTGTAAGACTGTCTCACATAAGTTTCATAAATTAGGAGGACATACATGTACAAGGAGAAAATGCTTAGACCGTGGTAAGTAATAAAAAACCAGAAACATTTAGGTTCATACAAAGTTCTAAAATGTTGTGAATGGCTCAGATTTTGTGAAAGTTATAATGCTGGGGAAACAATTAGAGCACGACTGATGTCGTCATAACACTGAGTTTTTGCAGTTTGCGACCGTTTGTTGTCGTGAAAATGGCTGTCGTTTGCAATTCGTGAAAGTTTCCTATTTGAAAAAGTTTTACAGTAATCATTGCTCATGTTTATTGTATCCCACGGCGTTCCGCCGCCGCTGCTGTGTCACGCTTGTGTGTGCTCTAACTGCCACATTCCATGACGGATTTCTTTCAATCTAGATTTTGGTCATGCTACCCCCAGTGTTCCGTCTTTTATAGGGTTAATGGACATATTTTAGGAGATATCTTGTGTACGCTCTGCAGGTCTCATTTCTTCACAGATTTCTTTGAAATTTTCTATAGAGATGCATTATACTCTAATCTACACACATTGTTTTGGTGATGCTGCTCCTAGTGTTGACAATAGTCAGGGCCACTGGCGACAATCTCTACGCCATCCTTTTGTTTGAGGGAAGGGAGGGGAGATGTTTTTTGTCCCTCCTTCGAATCGCTGCCAGTGTCGGGGGACACATTCGCATTGCGCGGCAATGGACATTTCTAGTTGGTATTTGTAAATGGCAAGTTTGTTTGAATCTGGAATAATATGAAGAGAATGTGAATATGTTCAAGATAATACAGGATGCTTCAAACTTGAATTGACATGTATTTCCAAAAGGAAATCAGGAGGGCGTTTCTTCAAGTGTTTTGTCAGTGATTTTTACCGACAACTGTTATAAGCTATTGATATCCTTGCATCTGATTAGCGGAGAGCAAATTTGTCATTGAAAAATCACTGACAAGACACTTGATGAAACGCTCCCTTGACTTGATCTACATGAACATGTAGTTATCATTTGTCTTTGACCAACGCTCTATCAAACTATCCACTATTCTCCTTTTCAATTCTGTTTCTTGAAATAAGCATTTTTGTGTGTCAATATCAAGTAGTGTAAACTTGATGTAAATAATAAATGCTATTTCATTCAAATTCTTTCAGTGTTATGACCTTTGATATTCATCTTACACCAGGGAGATCACTAGAGGGGGGGGGGTTGTCTATGTGACACCCCCATTAAAATTGTCTACAAATTAAACATTTTTATGTCAGCAAATTTTTAAAACTGGTCACCTTTCATTTTTTTTTTTTTTTTTTTTTGGGGGGGGGGGGTAGTTTTGTAAGAAAAAAATTTGAACATCTGTCGTCAAAGGAGGCATATTTGGTCTGACACTCCCCCCCCCCCCATTCAAAAATGGTCTGGCGATGCCCCAGTCTATCACATCTACAATCAAAACACAGTCTAATCCCTTCCTTAATACCCTTGTATTCAGAATGTTTTACAATATTTTCTCTTTTGTTTTCTTGTACCATGCAGAGAAGAGAGGGCCAAAATCAAAGCCCCCGTCACTCCCGTCTGAGCTCTGCAACATCATTGCAAAGAGCGACGTCTTCATCCATGCAGAAATCTTACCCAAAAACATGTTCCATGACATCTCCAGAAGTGCCAAAATCGTTTTTGTGGAGGGCGAAGACAAGTATGTCAAAATCACTCCTTTCAATAAAACATGAAAACATTGCACTGACTAGAGAGTATTGCTTTGTCTATTTCAACCTTGCATGCAAATGGGATAGATTTTGAGAAAAACGTCATCCATATTTGCAAGTTTCTAGATTCTAAAATTTGGCATGATTCTGTAGTATGGTTTTGTCTGTTTTCAATCCACTTGCAAATTTGTTGAATTGTGGAAAAAATATGTCTTTTGCATGCTTTCTCTCTTTATCAATGTCTTCATTTCTCCCTGTTTCCCTCCAGTTTGGTATCTCTTAATCTGATCATAATGTTCATACAAATGCAATTGATCCAAATTGACATTCTCTTTTCACGTCCGCGGCAAGTATTCTCTTCTTAATATTTAGTTTGGTGATAGCTGGAGGCTCTTTTAATGAAATTGTTTAACTTTATAGTGTCTTTTAGTATCTGTTTTTAAAGTGCATATAAACCTATTAATTTTAAGCAAATGTCTCCTCTTTTCCTTTCTTTCTTTTCTTCAATGTCTTTGTATCTTGCATTCCTCTGTCCAGATTGGTTACAAGGGGTCTTCATCAATTTAGCAAGTACGAAAACGGATTTCACCTGATCCAGAGTCTGATGATGCCGTGTAAAACAATATCTCAGATAAGAAACCGCATCAAGAACCTCACTTGCCATCGTAAATGTAAGGTCGATGCCAACAATCCCATTGTGGTAAGTGGTAAAGATTAACGATGATTACAATAATATAATGATACTAGCAGAAGCAGCCCGTGGACATCCACGGGCGCTAGCTGTGTTTATGAATAATCACTGTACCGTATATCTGTCACAATAATCAAGTGAATAAATAAAAAAGTCGGGTAAAGTTATTTTTTAGCAAGAAGTATTTACAACATGTGCATTGCTGGATCCGGGGGGGGGGGGGGGGGGGGGGGGGGGGGGGGGGGGGGGGGGGGGGGGTACTTCCGGCCCATGCCCTCCCCACCCCCCTTTTGGAAGGAAAGTACACATTTTGACCATAGACGATCCGCCCTTTTGTCGATTTGTAATATATATATAGATGATGATGATGATGATAGTGATAGTGATGATGATGATGAGGATGATAATGATGGTGATGATGATGATGTTGATGATATATGCTTCTAGCGCGTAATATCATCTGGATTTCATGTTCTTATGTGCTTTCAACATCTTTTGGATGCTTTAGATCTGGCAGTTGTTACCAATGCACAGTGCATTTCAAGGAATGAAACCATGTTTAAACCATGTGTGTGTGGGAACTACCACTACCAATGTCGCATTTTTCATGTAAATGATAAAGGAACTGGGTGATCTAATATGTGCTCTAGGGACTCACTTCCTATGTCTTCTTAGTTCTGTTGCTGCATAGAAATTTGTAGTGCCGTGTTTAGTGGTAAAACGTAACTGCATGTATGTCTCTTCTGAATCTCACTCTTGTAGATCTACAAGCGTACCAAGGAGCTAGTGGATTCACCATCCATTTGTGCCGTGGTGAAACCCCTTGAAGCGACAGCGCCAGTCAACATGCGCAACAACGAGAAACTACCAAAATGGGTTCTCAATATACAGGTGAATATGTTTGATTTTTTTTCTGCGTTCAATAATATGACAAAAAATATAGTCATACATGTATTATAGAAAAAAATATAAACACATTGTCTGACATTAACATTTACATCTTGAATACAAAGAAAATATGTATACAATATGGGAAATTAACATTATACAATTATCAGGATTTGTGACACATGAGACCGTCATCATGAGCGATTTGCTTGATGTCTGTGGCAGATCACACACACGCAAGAACCTGCAGTAGTTCTACATTTGGAGTTTTCATTGATCTGTAATTCTGTTTTAGAAATGTTGGTTAATGTGTTTTTACTTTCCTAGTAATTTCTCTGTGACCATGTAATTAAGATGTAGTGGTAAACCAGAAAGTTTTGTGACAATTTTTTTTTTACATGTAAGCATTGTTTCATGTCAAATGATTTTGCAAATAGCAAATATTCATTGCTGTAATTCAATCATTATGTGCAATGGTGCCAGGGTTGGAACAAAATCATGATTTAATTCCATTTTTTTTAATCGGATCTTTCAAATTTAAATCACAATTTTTAGAATTTGAATTGATTGTTTTGATTTTTTAAAAGATATTGCCCTGATATTGCAAAATTTGTGAAATACTTCGAGTGGAGTTAGACTCGCACTCTATTTTCTGTTTTTAATAGACGCTACATAAAATATCATGTGGATAAGTTTTCGGAAAGTCTACACAAAGCAGACAATTTTGTCGGATTTTTGTGTATGAGGCTTCTAGGTATATTATGCTTAAAGTTGTGCAAGTTAGATTTTTGGTCAAAGGGGTCTGGGTCTGATATATCGATTGTCTTCTTTAGCCTTTTGTCTTGGCAAATGAAATTTTCAAAAATTCCTGTGCACCAGTTTCAGTAGGATTTCTCTTTTATGTTGACAGGGTGTGCAAGCACATATCAAGGAAAGTCTTTTGGAATGTGAGCAAGAGAAAGGGAAGAAACGCATGCTGACTCTGTCTCCCCTCAAGCCAAAGGTCCATATCCCAATTCAGATTTCTGCCCAAGACCAGAATATGGGCCAGATCCAGGTCCAGGTCCAAGACGGGGGTCCAGGGACAAGCAGCTCTGTTCCCATTCTCACCCAGCTTCGCCCTGAAGCTCCCCGTTATATCCTTGCATCGAATGTCGGGCTGACTGCAGGAGGACTGATACTGCAGCCTGGTCAGCAGATCCTTCAGCCAGGACTCCTTCCAAGGACTGTCTGTGAGGTGAAATATGTCATAGACAGCCCCCCAGGTGTCAGCCATTGCTGTGGGAAGTGGAAGTGCAAAGGGACTTCCGAGTGTGCCACAATCCTCTACTGATGCAGAAGCTGCTTCTGCATCTGCAACTCAGGGTGCAGCAAATTCCATTGCAAATCCTGTGGTTAATCTTCCATCATCAAGCACTGTGTCACTTGCTTCACTTCATACTAACACACCACTAGCTGTGGCTTTGACAGCAGTACCACAAGCATCTCAAGTTGTACCCCAACAAACGGGAAGTGCTGATGCTGCCCAAGTTGCAACAACTTTTATGAATGTCACATCCTCCACTGCATCCCAGATGAACACTCAGGCTAATGCAAAAACTGCACCACATTCTGTAGTAAGAACTCTTCAGTTCTCTGATGTACCAGCAACCACTGGGCAGACAGCAGCAGCAAACATGGACCATGAGTCTTTACAAACTAATGGAAGTAAAAGTGTTGCAGCGCCATCGCCCCAAGGACAAACAGCAGATGCTATGGATACGGCTCAAGTGCATGAGCCTGGAGGCATAAAAGCAACTGATTCTGTCCCTCATACAAATCAGAAAGCTTGGAACCAAAGTGTGAAAAACATGGCACAGGCTGAGGCACCTTCATCCATGTTCAGTAGTAGGAAGAAGACTTCATCAGTACCTCTTGGAGTTGGGCCAAAAGATACTGTGAGGGATATGATTCTGAGAAAAAGGAAACAAAAGAAGCTGTCCCCAAGGCGCAAACTTAGTGGTTTTGTTACCATGTCATCTCTCGCTTCAAAGGGCATGTCCTCTTTGAATAGGTTTAAGCTAGGCACTGCCAGAAAAAGTCCAGAGAGGCTCCGTTTGCGAAGTCCCATTACCAAACGTTCACCGGGTAAGATGACGGTGAGAATAGATTGTGAGAAGGAATTTTTACCTCCTTCTGCTGAAGCTAATCAAGGATCAGCCGAATTATGTGAAAGTAACAGGACTGAAAATTCCACAGAGGAAAAGAGGACAATTGATACTGATGAGGATTGTATTCCTCTGGAGGCTGCTCTGAGACAATTGGATGAAGAGGAAGAGACAATGAGGACCTCTAATCCAAAAATAATAGCAGTAGAGAATCTGGTGGCCTTGACTTGTGAGGAGAGCCCATCTGAAATCGGCGCCTCTCCTGTGAAAGTAGCAAATGAAGTATCTATACCTGTATCAACTGCTGTAGCAGTCAGCCCTGAGTTAGGGCCCAGTCGTGAATCAAAACCAAGCCCAGGTCTTATACCCTCACCTCTGCAGATGACAGTGAAAATGGATGATAAAGTAGCAGCAGAAGCACCTGTGGTGACTGGTCAAAGTGCCAGCTTTGAACCCATGCAAGGAATCATGATAGGTAGCTCTGTAGGAAGTGCTAGTCAGATCCTTGCAGCAAACCGAGTCCAGAGTCCAAGCATGGAACTCTCCAGGAACGTCTCCCCCGCGCTTGCCTCCGCTGCCGTCCCAGAGGGAGATATGCCGCTGTTGGTATCGAGCTTGCCAGCCGTCCAACAAGAAGACACAACAAGCCAGATGTCAGAGGGTGCAGCCAGTGCAAACAGCAACCCTAAGCTACCCTTTGACCTACCCACAGACCAGTCAGAAATGATGGCATCCACAGCCACCGGAGGTAAATCCCCGACCATAGATGAGCAGCCTGCAGCTAGGGAGTTCCTGTCTGGAGGAGAGCAGGGTGGGCCTGGGGACGATGGGGAGGAGGAGACGGAGGTTGGTAGAAGGAGCAATGTGAAGGTTGCAGCCAAGAGGATTAAGAGCAAGCTGAGGAAGGATCTTGAGTCAACAGTAGTTCTCCTAGATCCAGACATTGTCAACCAAGACCCACATGTAAGATATCTAGGTTGCTTTCTTTTAGTTGTTTGAGACTATTGAATTCCATTTACATGTAGCATACATGTACATTTCTAATGGGTATTCATATGCTTAGTCTTAACATTTATGAATTTTGACTTTCAATTTCTATGAGTTTAGTAGATGAAATATTTGAGGAAGGTCTCAGCCCCTTTCTCCCCCCCCCAAAAAAAAAATAGATATTCATAAATGGATGAAGATAAAGAGAAGGAATCAAGAGGGATAGAATGATTTTTTGTTTTGTTTTGCCTTTCTGTGTATTTTGGTACACAGTTAGACTCCCTACTTTTTTATGTTGATATTGTACGCTAGAAAATGTAATCCTTTTTACCCACCATGATAAACTGTTTAGTTACTTTTCTTTGCAGAAAGAAGAGCGTGAGTTTGCGTTTGCAAAGGATTTTCTAGACAGAGTAAAGGTAATGATAAAATTCTTTCACCCTTCATGGTTTAACCCTAAAAGGCCCCCCTCGACATAAACTGTGATTATTTTGTAACGCTTAAAGATTTCGCGCTGCTGTTTCATGACTTTTTTCTTTAGAGTTTTGCGCAACTTTTGATACCAAATTTGCATGCCCCGCATGTACGATAACAGAGTTACGTCATGTTTTCACAATGCATGTCAAGAAAAATTCGATATTTTGCATTCATTTGTGTGTAAAGTCGATGGGGACTGGAATGAATATTACAGATACGGGTTTCAAACTATATTTTCATATTTTCAAAAATAAGAATAATAAGATTAATTTGACTATGCATTCATGTAGAAAACATAATGAACTATGTGTATACCAAATTTGGTTGCAAAGGCCCCCCCCCCCCAGGTTTTTCCAGCCTCCAAAATACCCCAGTCTTTTTAGGGTTAAAGTTGAAAAATTGACTTCTATCTCCCTAGTTTCATCTGTTCGTTTTCTCGGCTTCTGTACATTCCTTGGTGATATTCCAGTCCATCACTTTAATTGTTTTATTTGTTGCTGTTTTTACAATATGAATAAAGCAGTAGAGTACATGCCTTTTTCAAACTTTGAACAGACTATTTACTCTTTTTATTTATATGGAAACAAAAGGTTTGCTTCCTATACTGGAATGATAAACAAGATCACTTTTTTGTTGCATGTTATGAATTGTAGAATGAGAAATGACACCATTCCTAGGCAAAACATTTGCCTGTAAATACTGGGGTTTTTTTTGTCAAAATGATTGTCCATCATATTTTATGACTCATGTTTTTACTGGATCAATTATGTCTTTGTGATTATTACATCTAACAGGAAGCCTTATCTGATAACTTGGATCAGTATCGTAATTTCCTGAGGGTCTTCAATGAACACTCTGAAGATCCAAACTCCTCGATTGCTGATGTAAGTTAGTTATCAGGCATAGTGCTATCGTGTTCAAAGTAAGCAGTTTGTTTCGGTGCTCATAAAAATGATCATCAAATCAATGAGCCAGTTTGTAATTAGTACATGGTACAAATGACCCTAAAATAACCCCAATTTGTATGCGCACGTGCATTTGTTTTAGTCAAAGTTTTAGTCAAAGTGCGACATGTACAAATGACCCTAAAATGACCCCAATTTGTATGCGCACGTGCATTTGTTTTAGTCAAAGTGCGACATGTACAAATGACCTTAAAATGACCCCAATTTGTATGCGCACGTGCATTTGTTTTAGTCAAAGTTTTAGTCAAAGTGCGACATGTACAAATGACCCTAAAATGACCCCAATTTGTATGCGCACGTGCATTTGTTTTGGTCAAAGTTTTAGTCAAAGTGCGACATGTACAAATGACCCTAAAATGACCTCAGGTTGTATGCGCATGTGCATTTGTTTTAGTCAAAGTTTTAGTCAAAGTGCGACATGTACAAATGACCCTAAAATGACCCCAGTTTGTATGCGCATGTGCATTTGTTTTAGTCAAAGTTTTAGTCAAAGTGCGACATGTACAAATGACCCTAAAATGACCCCAGTTTGTATGCGCACGCGCATTTGTTTTAGTCAAAGTTTTAGTCAAAGTGCGACATGTACAAATGACCCTAAAATGACCCCAATTTGTATGCGCACGTGCATTTGTTTTAGTCAAAGTTTTAGTCAAAGTGCGACATGTACAAATGACCCTAAAATGACCTCAGGTTGTATGCGCATGTGCATTTGTTTTAGTCAAAGTTTTAGTCAAAGTGTGACATGTACAAATGACCCTAAAATGACCCCAATTTGTACGCGCACGTGCATTTGTTTTGGTCGAAGTGCGATGTGTTTAACAAGTAAATCATACTGGTGTGCATACAAAATGACTCTGTTCAAATGACCTTTATCTGCACATGACAAATAATTACGAACTAGCTTATTCAGTGTGTTTTCAGTCTGTTTTATCACAGAAGACAGATTCAACCTTAGCATTGAATCTGTTTATTTAGGCACTCTTGAATTTGTCCTTCCATTTCCTGTTTAAAGAGATTGAGTGCTGGGAAAGGTGAGAAATAATTTGCAAGCTTTCTCTTTTTTTTAATGTCAGTTGTGAAGGACATCAAAGTAGAAATATCCCCTGAAAAGGATTGCTCTGAAAATGCCCTCATATTTGAAATATGATGAGATATCGCTGACATATTCGGGCAAAACATTCGTGCCTCATGTGTGTGCAGCCCCATATACCCATTTCTGTGTGCAGTGCAGGTGCTTTTCAGAGAGATTGGGTAAATTTCTTATCATTTTGATGATTTCAAAACCTCACAGTATACACCAATTCTTGGGTAGACATGATTGGCCTTTCCTATTTGCGTTGAGATGATTTCACTCACAATATAATTGCATGACTACAACTCAACTTTATCTTTAATCAGTCCTATGTAATCACAAGATGTTTTATACAAGCTGGCACATATCAGGCTTCAGCTTTTGAAAACAGTTACTGTCCCTGCATTCATGAAAGCACGTTGATAAGTGTATGGAGTGCAGGTGTCGGTAAGTCACCGTCTCGTACAGTATGCTGAATTTAAGTAGAATCTTGATTTTGGAGTAACCACATTTTGGAGAAACTTTCCCTACATATTAACTTTTATGTATTGCAGCGATTTTGGACCTTGTGTTTTCAGTTGGTCAAAAGAATGCAAAAGCACACATGTATCAGCCAAACATGTAAAGCCCTCCGCACACTATACGATAGGTCTACAATCCGATTTTGGGAAATAAATCGCAATATCATTAAATATAGGCAGTTTAACAAGTAAAAGCTACCTGATTCAGGTTCTGAACAATAATATGAATGCTCAACATAGGAATTTGGTGCGATGTCAGCCTTGTATCGGGAATAAAGGCCAAATAAGTTTCATATCGTAGACAATCGCAGGACTGCTCTGACATCACTACGATTCGGAGCCGATTTGGCCTTTCCTCCGACTTGAAGGCTCGTACTAGGCCGTAATTTCGATTTTACTATCTATGTAACTAATCGGAACCTCAATAAAACATAATTTTAATATGTGTTTAACCCTCAATAGCCCGGGGGGGGGGGGGCTAAATTAGCCCCCCCCCTCAATATTTTTGGCGATAATTTTTTAACGCGAAAAGATCTCGTGCTGAAATTTCATAACCCTATTTATGAAAATCTGTACGGGGTACGGTTGCAGAGATATAGCACATAGTCATGACCAATGTCACAAAAATGGCGATTTCCAATAATTTTGTGTATACAATGTATGGGCTTTACAAGAAGTGTTGTCAGAAGAATGTTTTTTTCTGTTTTTCTTCAGATAACATCACTTATGGCTATCATCAACTATTCTATATAACAGAACAATGAAAAACAAAAGATTTAAAAACAAAGAAATACATAAATTAAGAACAAAGAAATACATAAGAATTGGTCAACAAAGTGAAAAAAGAAAATCATCAATCTAAAAAAATTTCCATATTTGCATAATTAAATAAGAAAAACAATGTATATCATAAATTTGACTATGCATTCTTGCACAATACATGATGAGACACAAACACGCCAAGTTTGGTTGCAATCGGTCTATAAATGGCCGAGATCTGGGGGGGGGGCAAATTAGCCCCCCCCCCCCCCCCCCGGGCTATGCGGTTTCAAATAGGGTTAACTGTTTATATCTAATTCTGTGACATTTTCTTTCAATGGGCAATGGGCTTAAAGGAACTTTAAAACAATTTCCTACATGTACCTCTTATGCGAAAATGAGTTCAACAACCTAGAGTTAGGGTTATTTTAGACAGGGAATTGAGCTAGGTGTAGTAATTTCATTTTACTCTACTGTATAATAATACTCTATAATAATTTTATATCTTCACACAGTTATACTACTCAGTGAAGGATGTGTTGTCTGATAGACCTGATCTGATTGAGGAATTCACTGCCTTCATGCCTCCAGATGTTGCTCTACAATGTGGTGTGGTAAGCAAGCAGTATTGTGTAGAGCAATGTGAAAACACTTGCTTCATTCAATTCTGTGTGCTGCAATGCTTGTAAGCAAACTTTGAAAGGAAATTACATTTAATTTACAGACAAGCAGGATATCTACATATTTTAATTCAGCCCAAATAAAAATGTTCATGTTTGTAAAAAAAAATTGTTCCTCATTTCAAACCTTTTGGCAAATCTTTGGAAAGAAACTAGGCAAGTGCTGTTACCTTGATGTATGATGAATGATGTATCAACATTCTAAGCCACATTTATTATCACCGCAAACACTTACAAATCTAAATCTGGAGAGGTTTAAGGGTGGAAAAAAGGTGTTTTTTGTATTATATATCATTATTATTATTATTATTATTGTTTAGTGTTTGGCATCACCTGTGCTTGGGAGGGGAAAAGTGAATTGAATCACGCTTTGTGTAGTTAATTTTTTGCTTGTTGTTTTATTATATTTCATTTCATATTGATAATATTAAGTAATATTTATGTTAGGGTCGGCCTCATATCAGTAATATTAATTCAGTAATATTAATATTTGTATCATTTTGTTTATGTTTTGTTTATGTTACTATGTATTCTGTTGTTGTTGTGAATTTTACTGAATGAAATAAACTGAACTGAACTAACCCTTGGATCTCTCCTCCCTATATACTGATCGGGATGTGCAGGTTTACCACTATACCGGGGTTTCCTTCTACCCCTTCTTCGAATAGTGCATTGGTTCTTAATGTGCAAAGGTGGCAACTCTCCTCTACACAGGGCCTCCATTTAACATCCTATCAGAGAGACAGTGTTATCCACTGTAAACGTAGCCTGCTTCTATGAAACGAGGGAGGGGCACGTTAACACACAACCACCTGGGGTGGATTTGAACCCTCGCTTTTTGGTTCAACAGGCAGATACTTCACTGACTGACCCAACTTGCCTCCTCAAAATGAATATCTTTCTGGTAGATGTTTGAGTTCTTCACAGTGTCATCTCTCTCTGATCTCAGTTCTTAGAGTGTCTGGAGTTCTCCAAGGCCAGACTGTTCCTACGGCAGGTCGAGGTTCATTTTTACAAGCAGCCAGCCCAGATACAGAGAATCATCAAGACCATGGTTCAATGGGGAGAGACACAGCGCAACTATCAAGAGGTAAGTCAGTATGAGATACAGCGAAACCTTCCTATAAATATATCCCAAGAGAAACAGTAAAAGTGGATTTTATGGACGGGTGTTATCTTCAGATATGTTCTACAACATCTTCTGAGAGGGAGGTCATATAGATGACCATTATAGACAGGTGGCCTTTGTAGAGATGTGGTCACTGTGACATTTTTTTACTGTAGGGAGATGGATGGAGAGGTGATACATGCAGATACCTATAGATTACCTGGCATGCCCCTTGTGGATATTTTTTTTGTTTGAAGCAAAATGTGAGCAATAGCTTCTACAGATGTTTATACACTTGTACATTTGATGAATCAGTGAGAGCTCTGGTTGGGTCAAGCAAGTGATTAATATTTAAATAAACAAAATACTGACTGATATACACATGGGGATTTACCGGTAGATACAGATATAAGTAGAGACAGTTCCAGATTTATCTATTTATTTATTTATTTATTTATTTCTCTTATTTCAGTAGGGTGGCTCCATCAGTGATTAAGCACTGTTTTCCGTGGAGGCCCTACAACAAAAATACAAAAGATACAAACATACTGATACATAAACAATACAAATTAATTACATAGTACACTTTTGGTGATTCTACAATGGGCCAACTCAAGGATTAGAATGAATATGGCGCCAAAACAAAAGAGAAAACAAAGAACTTGATGAAGCATTTTTAATATAATGTGGTAAACTGTTCCAGAGTACAGCACCTTCGTATGAAAAACTCTGTTTCCCCATTTGTGAACCTGCGTTTTCAGCACTATTTAGAAACATTTCTAAAATATAAATTGGAGTTTGACTTTCAAGAACGGAAAACAGAACAGAAACAAGAACAGATTGTAGATGTATAAAAAATAAGTTGATATACACTCAACCAAAAAAGTAAGTCCCCCTTAGCATTTTTGGATATATCTCAAAAAGTATTTTAGGGAGACCATCCAAATTCATCGACCATTCCAGAATGTATCCGGAATGGGGTCATCAAGCATTCCAGAATGGGTCGGGAATATCCCCATTCTAGTCGCGTTCTCAAATTTCCGGCCGATCCGGCGCCTTTTGTTTGCCGAACAAAGGGGCATTCTGAAAGCATTCTGGAAGCATTCTGGGAGCATTCTGAAATGTCCCTTTGTCGTCGACATGGCATGGGGTCATTCTGGAATGGTCCCAGAATGCGGTGATTAAAAATCATGAACGGGACAGCCAAGGATGCGCAGCGCGATCGAAGGTACTTCATTTATTGCGATATCGATCATGCCGGCATGATACTATAATCTCGTTTCAAAGTATTTCCCTTTCTTTGACTGTAAGGATCGGAAGAATTATTTTTGAAGATTCATGTTGATGCCATATACTATAGTGAATTCGCTTTATTTATGAATATTGTAAGCGACGGTCACCAGATAAGATACAGCGTCGACCGTTAGATGAAAAAAAGAAAACGATTTCCAGATTGAACGAAGTGATGATCGCCGGGTGAAAAAATGCGCATTATTTCTTCCGATATTAGGACGCAACAAATAGCTGATTTTTGTTTTTAATGACATGTATGGATCGCAAGAATTATGCGGAAGTTTAATGGTGAAAGAAATTGAAGCTCATCATATCAAAATAAAGTAATGATCGTCAGATGAAATTAAATTACACTCGCTAGATGATACAGATTTGGACGATTGCCCAAAGAAATAATATTAATATTACTACAGTATAGACAGATGAAATAAATGACGGCCGATGTATATTTTTGTTGCCCTTAAATAAATTCACTGATGAGAATGATCAATACATGGAAAATGCACGATATGATTGATAATATTAACAAATGATAATCAGTTTTGCGCACCAAATGCGCTTTATATTTCTTCCGATATTAAGACGCAAAATTAGCTGATTTTTTTTTTTTGTATGAAATGTATGGATCGCAAGAATTATGTGGAAGTTTAATTTAAATTAAATTACACTCGCTAGATGATACAGATTTACGATCGCCCAAAGAAATAATATTATTGATATTACTACAGTATATTGACAGATAAAAAAAGAATACGATTTCCAGATTGAACGAAGTGATGATCGCCGGGTGAAAGAATGCGCATTATTTCTTCCGATATTAGGACGCAACAAATAGCTGATTTTTGTTTTTAATGACATGTATGGATCGCAAGAATTATGCGGAAGTTTAATTGTGAAAGAAATTGAAGCTCATCATATGAAATAAAATAATGATCGTCAGATGAAATTAAATTACACTCGCTAGATGATACAGATCTGGACGATTGCCCAAAGAAATAATATTACTACAGTATAAACAGATGAAATAAATGACGGCCGATGTATATTTTTGTTGCCCTTAAATAAATTCACTGATGAGAATGATCAATACATGAAAAATGCACGATATGATTGATAATATTAACAAAATGATAATCAGTTTTGCGCACCAAATGCGCTTTATATTTCTTCCGATATTAAGACGGCAATGATTTTTTAAGGAACTGTATGGATCGCAAGAATTATTGCGGAAGTTTAACGTATGTATATATTTTGTTGCCCTTAAATAGCTACAATGATGAGAATCAGTGAAGTTATGTGTATATAACCTTTTTTCATGTTTATACTTTATTTATGGTGACAACCCGTCTATTTATAATAAAACAATGTAAGCGAAGGACGCCAGAATAGAGCGGCGACCGCGAGGTGAAAGAGGAGATCACCAGATAAAATAACAAAAAAAGTGAAAAGGATAAAAGTAACCAACGGGATTTATTCCTTTACCATTCACCATGGTCACGAAATTCATTTCTTTTTGCCAAGATATTTTTCGTTGTATAGGCCTATATGATATATGCAACTGGTTTTTCTGAAGGTTCATATTTGGAAAAAAAAGGTGGTTCATAGTCCGAAATATGAAATAGAGTTAATTCTTCCGAAGGTTCATACTTTTTCTGAATCTTTTATATTTTTAGCACACCACTTGAGCGGTACAAAAAAACAGGGCATAAGATAAGAGGGCAAACACTGTGAGAGCGGAATAGAAACATGGAGAGGAGAGAAATAAAATGGAATCGTGTCAACGTGACAGATAGAAAGAGAACAAAATGACAAATTAAAGAGAAACATCCGGAAAAGTTGAATGAAAAGCTGACAGAATAAAAACAGCCATAAGAAAAAGGTGATTATTCTTGATAAAAACAAAGAATAACACAAGGAAACACGATAGAGTTTTTAGCACCCTTAAAATTGCAAGAGGCATCGGCTATCGACAAATTCCAAAAAGTAAATGAATTAACTCAACTCATTTTAACGATATTTCTCTCCTTGCTTTTGCATGATCCCCTCTTTCTTAGCTCATTTTACCCTTTTTCTAGCTCCATCAATCCGTCAATACAACACGGACTTTATGTAACCCCCCCCCCCCCCCTCTCTGTACTTTTTACAAATTATTTCGGGGAAAGGCTTGTTTGATCTACCCGCGCGCGCGCATACTATTTATAAATAACCGCAGTGATATCAACAACCTGCCAGACAATGGCTCCCAAGAGTCTCTCAATGTCATTGACCCAGTTAATGATTTATGACCTGCTGTGATTTTTTTTTTTTCATGCTAGCCTATGCGATATGCGCCGGGCTTTCTGGCAAGTATACTAGTTGTGTTACGTAAACTATGGAGACAATACGGACAATGGGCGAGGGCGTTAGCCCAAGCGAGTATCATCGCTGGTGAACTCATCATTATTCATATATGTTTTAAATATCGAATGTGAGAGGAGGGTATGCCATGCATGATTCATAAACTAGCCTTATTTGGTCATCGACCTCCTTTTATTCAACCAATCAAATATCTTCAAGTTCCGATTTTTTTCCGTCTAGCACAAAATTCATAATACGCTACAACGCCCTATTTTGTTGGAGTGGCTTAATATAGTCTGTATGCAAGTCTGTAATGATTTACTCCACTGTTGCGGTATCGAAGTGTGTATCCAGTATCACATCTTATTTTTAACTAATCATAATAACGCATTATTCTAGACTACGGTACATTCTTTCGAACTGGGTGTATTGGTGTATATCTCTTCTTACCCTCAGTGGGTGTAGGTTGGCTAATAAAAATATACTTTATTTTGTGACATATTGCCTGTACATATGTTCATTATTCCCAGTATGTATTCTTTGTACTTTTCTTATGCCAAATATTGCCGTTTTATTTATGATCTCTTCCATGCGCACAGGAGGGGCCGTCAGAAATAAAATCATTGTCAATGTCATTGTAGCGCGTGCGTGCGCCTCTAATCCAGCTATTGTGGAAGTTATAAAACTCAGCCCCGGGACGCTGCCACGAAGTTTTTAGTACAGGATCCGGGAAATTAATAGGCTTTTTTATATCATCCTCATCGAAAAGAAAGACGACAGTTATCCGGACAGTATTGTAATTACCTAAAGCATCTTCAAATGAAGTTATGTCATATTTCATGGTATAATTTTGACATACGAGCTTGGATTTATGAGGCATCCAACCTTTCCAATGACTGCTGATCGCAGCCCGAACGCATAGCGTTCGGGCTGCCGCAGTAAAGCGGACCCAGGTTTGGGCTACTGCCGGCCTTCGCCGATTGCCCGTCTCCATAACGCGATTAGTATACTTCATTACTTGCCAGAAAGCCCGACGCATATCGGACAGACTATTTTCATGCTACTGTAGAAAGAAATTCAGCAGCATATCTCCCCTCCCATCCTCCCACCCCCTTCAAAAAAAGATAAATCCGAAGACGATCTCTGTAGCCTCGTCACTGAGTTGAGGGGCACTTGCATCCTTTTTTGGGGGAGGGGGGGGGGGGGGGAGGGGGTCCTCAGAAAATTTAATGCGAATGTAGGAAGTCACAGAAAGGGGTGGGTGTTTGATTTTTGTTTTGACTTTTCTTCTTTCCCTTCACTTTCCCTCTTTCCCGGTCGCTAGAGCTATAATATAAAGATGATAATGAGTGAAATTTTATGATAATTATAATGATATAAAATGAATCATACAAAAAATGAATCATGAAAAAATATTCTGCTTGACATTTGTGTTAATTAATATGGCCATTGAATTTCGGCGAAATAATATCACAATATCAAATTCCATTGAAAGAGAAAGGAACCAAACAAATACGTAATCACCACTCTCAAGAATTGACAAGCTTATTTCACAGACGTATTTTT
This sequence comes from Heliocidaris erythrogramma, assembly GCA_025617745.1. Lineage (NCBI taxonomy): Eukaryota > Metazoa > Echinodermata > Echinoidea > Camarodonta > Echinometridae > Heliocidaris > Heliocidaris erythrogramma. The sequence goes on along the minus strand of CM046860.1, from coordinate 19,054,546 downwards.
ATGTTTCCATAATTTCATCATTTTCTCTGCATCACTGGAATCACGCGGCAGCAGCCCGAATGCGTATAGTGTTCCAATTCCGGGGCCACCTGTCATGACTGTAACCATTTTCAAACATCGATGAAATTCACAAACACACAAATTTACATCGACACACAATGATCAAAAGTAATAACATGTTGTGCGAGTTTTGTCGTTTAAAATATGATACGTCACTGATTTGTTTTCAGAATCATGTTATTTTTCCCCAAAATAATATTAGACGGGTTCGCGTGTTTTTCATTTGCTTTCCGAAGTATGTCCGCGATCACTTCAAAGAGGCATCGATCGATATCGCGGCGCGCGCGGCATGAGAAAGACAGATCAGCGATCGGCCGCGCCGGCTGGCTGAATAGCTCTTCCTTGCTGTTTTGTGAACAATAGCGTGTTCTGGCTTGAGTGGCGCATTCTCGGAGCATTCCGGAACATACCCATTCTGACACCATTCTAACACCATTCTGACCCCATTCCGGATGTAATCCTCCATAGCGCGGAGTTAAGTACCGCATTCTAAACGCAGGCCAGAATGGGGATGAGCAAGACAATGGATTTTTAGGGGACCATTCTGGCGGCATTCTGGAATGGTCGATGAATTTGGATGGTCTCCCTTACCGATTTTCATAATTCAAACGGGAATGGATAGGAAATTTTATTACTCATAACATGAATGGCATATCATTGCCACCAGATATCATTATTGGTGTGAAAAAATGCATTTTATGTCAAAATGCATGGGAAAAAAAGTTGCACTTAAGGTTATATGAAGCATATTGTGTGCAAGTTAGCAAATGACCTTTTTAAATTGTTATGTAATTCTCAGGAATTTCTTCAGGTACAATATGCTTCCCTATTAAACTGTATGCTCATGAAAAGAAAGAGATAGAGAAATATGCAATAAACCATGCTTAAAAGTTCAGAATCATGAGTGATTGTTTGATTATTTGTGTAAAAGTCAATGCAAATCACTAAAGTGAAATTTCTCTATCTCTTTCTTTTCATGAGCATACAGTTTAATAGGGAAACATATTGTACCTGAAGAAATTCCTGAGAATTACATAACAATTAAAAAGGTCATTTGCTAACTTGCATAGGAAATGTACACAATATGCTTCATATAACCTTAAGTGCAACTTTTTTTCCCATGCATTTTGACATAAAATGCATTTTTTCACACCAATAATGATATCTGGTGGCAATGATATGCCATTCATGTTATGAGTAATAAAATTTCCTATCCATTCCCATTTGAATTATGAAAATCGGTAAAATACTTTTTGAGATATATCCAAAAATGCTAGGGGGGAACTTACTTTTTTGGTTGAGTGTATACAGATACGTAAACTCCTCTGCTTAACTATCTAGGCAAATTCAATCTCAGTTTTCTTGCCCGTCTTCTTTTGTGTGTCAGGTGCATGTACATTTAGGCAATAGGTCCCTAAAAACGAGAATGATATTTTATTTGGCAGATGTACTTCATAATTTACACTCCTATATTGTCTTTCCAGTTGAAGGAAGCATTGATCCCATTGCTGAAAGGACAGCCTCATCTGGAACAAGAGCTCTCAATGTTATTTCCTGATAGCAGACCACCAGAGAACTACATGATGGACTTTGAAGAGATCAATCTCACAGATGAAAAGAAAATGCCAGTGAGTTGTTTCTTATTCTTGTACTTCATCTTGTTCTCTTGGGGATTGTGGTTTTTTATTAGGTCACACCTTCTGAAGTTGTGGGTTGTCAACCATTTATGTTTCTTGGCTAAATGTGAAAATGAAGTTGAACATTATTTCCCACATATGTTGAACACTGAGATAGTGTTCGTATGGTATTCAAAGATGTAAGGATGGGATAGAAGAGGTCATGAAATAGTATTCAGTGAATACAGCAGAAGAGGTCTACACTTTCCAGCTTCTAAATCATAATACCCAAAATAGATTGATCCTTGGTTTAACATGCTCTTTGACTTCCTTTGTCAATATGTTATGTTGATGGTTTAAAATATGATACCTGAAGATGATCTACATGCATATACTTCCTGCACATCGTGCACATGCGCTCCTTATTGAATTTGTACATGCAGCCGAAAACTGACCTGCTATGCCGAAAACTGCCTCAGAGACAACAGAAATGAAAAAGATATTTCATAGCAATTCTTAATACTAATAATTCTTTGATTTTTTTTCAGTGTGATGACTTTGAGGAGATTGAGCTGTCAGAGAGCGAAGAGGAAGATGAAGGGACCGTGACGAGGCAACAGGGAAGAGGTGCTACTGATAGGGTAAGGGCACTTGTCTCTTTGATGTCTTCAATTAATGTCAAATGTGCATAAGCTACTACATCTATGTATAAAGAACATAATAAATTTTTTTTCTATTGAAGTTTTGATACCTGTTTAAGTTGAATGTAAACACCCTGTGTCTGGTAGATATTTTTTCCTTTGGAGAGAGGGAAAGAGACAGAGAGTGAGTGTTTGAGAAAGAGAGAGAGAGAGAAAGAAAGAGAAAGCAAGGAACAATATTAGCAATAAAAGATTGCTGGATGATATTTGGTACCGGCATTCATCAGGATAACAATGAATACAAAGAAAATGTGTGGAATGCATTAGTGCACTCCCTCGAAATCTACAGGGAAATAGTAATTATCGGCAAAATCCTTGCATTATCTCTGATATGTGGGCAACACCAAGATGTATTTCACACTCTTAGCTTTATTATTGCATGTAATTTCTGATGTTGCTCTATCACTATTTTGTTTATGGCTATTGTAGAACATACTGGATCCTTGGAAAGGTTTGAACGACGAACTGCAGTATGGAACAAGGAGCTGTAAATGCAACTGTCATGAGACGTCGCAAGACTCCAGGGTCCAACGCAAGACCAGGCACTGTGCCTATTGCTCAGCCATGGTGAATTGCTCACTCATTCTGTTTGAGGGGAGGGGGTGGAGACTCGTATGATGTTTAAACAATTCAGGGTCATTTCACATTCCCAGAAGGAATTTTGTTTTTTAGAGGTCAGGAAGTAATTGAAGCATTTCCATTGCTTTAACACATATGCATGAATATGACAGAAGGGGTTCATAGAGAAGTCATAATGGTTGTGTGTCCTAAAATGCTTGATAAGCTCCAAAAGTTATATCAAATACAACTGGCACTCAGTGATTTTGAGTGAAAAAAATGATAGATTGAGAATATGATAGCTATCTTATTGCTGTAAAATGTACATCTCTCATAATGCTAACAGCACAATATCATAAACATTTTTATGGAGCTCTGTCATTAATTTATATCCACATTTGTTAACCCATACTCTCTCACTTGCATCTTTTGTGTAGGTTACCAGAGCAGAGCTCATTAGTTCACTCCGTGGTCTCGGTCCTGGACGAAGAAGAACCATAAGAGATGGATCAGTAAGCAGAAGACAAACTGGAGTGAGCAAGAGACGAGGCAGAGGATCAAAGTTGGCCGATGCTGCAAAAGGAGACGATGGTGGGGGAGGTTCCTATCCCACCAACGAAGCTGTCAATCATCTCTCCCAGATGTGCGATAATTTGGCTGACTATCTCCAAGACAACGCCTCAGCAACGGAAGATGAGGATGATGTGGAGGATGATGAGGAAGGAGTTGATGAGGATCATGACGAAGAGGAAGACGATGATGAAGATGACCACGATGATGAGGAAGAGGATGTGGGGGATGAAGATGATGACGAAGATGAGATGGGCGTTGCTACTGGCGATGGCGATGACGATGATGATGATGTTGCAGATCATGAGGATGACATAGATGGACATGAAGATGAGGAGGAGGATGATGTTGTAGATGACAGAGATGATGAAGACGATGATGATGAATGTGGAGCTGTGTCAGAAGATGATGCAGATGATGAGGCAGAGGATGGAGGGGAACTTAATCACATGACATCTGGAGAGAGTACTGATGATCTGCTGGGAGACCACTCGCCTTGTACTAGCCAGGGCAGTAGAGAAACAATGGGTTCAGGAAATAGGTAATGGAATGTATTTCTTCATTTGCTTTATGCTTCTGTGTTATACCAACTGATGTGAGTGATAATGGAAATGACTATTTCTTGTTCGAACAAGCACCCAGAAAATAGATGGCTGTTGATGTAGAGTTTGTATAGTACAGTTAACTTTGCATAAGTTAAATCTGTTGGGACCACCAACAATAGTTCGACTTATGTAAAGTTTGACTCAGGAAATGTAAATAACACATGTTTTGCATAGTTTGGTAAAAAAAATGATTGGACAAAGGGAAAGTTCGACTTATGTGACTTTGAGTTATGCAAGGTTAACTGTATATTCCTAGCATTTTGTTTGGGTTTTGGAGGAAACATGGCACAATCAAACATAATGAGACAAAAACATCTTGAAATACACTCACAGATATCCTAGGGCCTCATAATTCACATGGATGTTGTGCAAAGCAGCTGTAAGCTTGGAAATGTTAAGGAAACTCAAACATCATCAACAGTATCCAATAACGTCTAATCGAAGATTGTTTGTATCCCTTATAATCTGAATTTGGATTTCCTCTCTCCTTCCCTCCTCAGCAACTCTGGATCCCAGCTGAGCACCAGCCCCACTTCCTCTCACACTACCCTTCTGGGTTCAGGGGTTACCATGGATACAGACAGCCGAAGTCTAACGTGCTCACCTACAGAGTTTCAAAACACTATCAAGGTATGTAATGCTATTCCTTTAGTACTGTATTAAATCTGCGTCTTCCATGTTTACTTATAATTACATTTGTTGCTTTGCAACATTCCCCAATGAAAATAGGCAACAATTCATCATAGGTTTGCAAGGTGCATTATAACAGCTTTATGACCCTTGACTTTCTTTTACCAACCATGGAACTACGATGTAGTTTGTGTTTGATTGTGTTATAATTGGAATCTAAATATAACTTTGAAGCTTTTAGTGAAATTATCCATCTCCTTTAAGTGACATGTATAAAGATGGCTCAGTGGTAGAGCAGTGGTCTCGTAACTGGGAGGACCCGAGTTTGAAACCAAGTGGATGCGCTAGTGCACTTTGGTAAGGCATTAATCCTCATTACCAAGTCCCTGGGAGAGTACTTAAAGCCGTTAGTCCCCTGGTTGCTTATACAAGCATACACATGCTTACATAGCAGCAGGTAACACGAAAGATCAAACCAACCAATCAACCTCCAGCTATGGTCCTGAATATGCATGTCTTTCTTAAATTTGTAATATTTGGGATTGTTAGTGTTTTTTGCTGATGTACATGTAGCATATTTTGATTAGATTTATAACGTTGCTCTTCAAGATTTCATCAAAGAACATACTGGCAATCTAACCCAGTTATACATGTCATGTCATGTCATGTCACTCCCGTGGCCATCGTGCGGCCGTTCGGGCACTTTGATGAGTTCACTATTCTTCGCCAGCTGTCTCGGTTTCTTGCACTCCTGACACACTCCACCAATTTTCTCCTTGTCCACTCCTCAATGTCCTCCAACCATGTTCTCTTTGGTCGTCCTCTGCTTCTCGTTCCATTCACATTTCCGTGCATGATGTCATAGGCTAGTGTCCCTGTTCTTCTCGTAGTGTGACCGAACCACTGTAACTTCCTTCTTCTTGCTGTCTCCAACAGGGGTTTATAAGTGCCTATTTCGTTGGTGATTTGTCTTTGGACTTCAACATTTGTGATTCTCTGTTTCCACGTGATTCCCAGTATTCTCCGAAAGCACTTATACAGTGCGTACCAAAAAAGTATACCCAACTTTGATAGGCTCTAATTAAAAAGCTATAACTAATGTGATCTTGAAATTGTTTTCATGGTAAAGAGTATCATGTTTTCTGTCTAAAGATACCTCATTCATTACATTTCTGCCACGGATGACTGAGCACCAGCATTTTTACAAAGTTTATTAAAATATCCTTGTACCAGGTTTGGGCTGATGCAACAAATGTGGGTCAAGCCATACGAATGTGTTATACTTTAGCATAAAAACCTATTCACAAGTTGAATTCTCTTGCTTCATTGTTGAAAGCAATCCAGTGTATCTAAGCTTTCACATGACCTTGTTTCAATCCATATGATAATCTCAATTTATTGTAACATCCTTCTAAATTCTTGTCTCATGCTAACTAAAATTCACTGCCTTGCATCATTTCACCTGCGTAAGAAGCATAAGGTGTTTTTCTCGAATAACGCATGAAAAAGACTGAAAAAAGACACTGTATATGATAGGTCATTCATGCTACTGATGTCATCTTTACAGACTAATCATCCATTTGTTGTCCTTAATCCTTCTTTCTATAGGACAAGGAAAGAGCCAACGATGCCACCCCCATTTCAAATACTAAAGATGTTGCTTCATCTGATGTGAAGGATAAACAGTTTGTTAAACCTGAGAACGAAGCGAAGACTGCTCCAGTAGCGATGGAGTCTACATTTAATGATGGGCAGAAAGAGAGACCAGGAAGAGATGGTGATGCTTCGGCTAGCAGCGGAAGACAAGAGACTGAAAAAATACAAGTGGACACACCGGCTCCTGCAGGAGGCAAGACGATGATAGATGGAAGAAAGCAGGTGGAGTCTGATGATGGAGATACGGCAGAACAAGGAGGAGGAGCAGCAGCAGCAGCAGTGGAACCTGAGCAATCATCTGCCAGGGAGGCTGATGGAACCTCTCCAGTGTCTGTCTGGAATAGGTAGGACTCACAACTAGTATTACAGGAACACATTAACCTCAAAACATGATGCCTTGATTCAAAGGAAACCTCTTGAGAATTGTGTAGATGAACTTTGATAGACTTTGATTTTTTTTTTTAAGTTTTACATTTTTAGTTTTACTCGGAAGTAAAACAATTCCTCATTCAAAGTACTTCATATTTGAATGAGCATTTATGGTACTTTTGTTTTGTAAATTCATGATAATTTCACATATAATTTTGCCATTCACAGAGAGGCAGACAGGGTGTTACTACAAGCTTGTCAGGAGAAAGGAGCAAGCGAGGAGACATTCATCAACGTGGCTTCACAACTTACAGATAAAACACCTCATGAAGTATGTATGGCCGAGTTATGGCTTGTTATTGGCATACACATTTTCATTGTCACCAGGGCCTAGTCTTATAAAGAGTTGCGATTGATTCAAACCGATCGCAACTTGATTATCAATCGCATCTCCTATCTCTTTAGTACAGAGCTACGATTGATATCATGTTGCAAGTGATATGAGTCAATTATGACTCTTCTGTGACGGGGCCCAGGTCTCTTTTATTAAATATCCGTAGCTAAATTTACTACTTTATCATGATGAGATAGACGCAATGATGTATTCTTGTCAAATGCTTTTTGTTGTAAGAGTCGAAGTGAAAGGAAACTAGGTTATAATTTCTGTTGCAATATTTTGTATAAAGAATGTTATGTTGTGCATATAAGCATTTGCAAGACAGAATAGGGTTAGCTACTGTTTTAGTCAGAAAGCATTTTAGAAACCATCTTTACAATGTACACCAGTATTCATCATGTATGATTGAAACGAATTTTATTAATTAATGTGAGCGGTTTCTGACCAAATGTACTAAATTTGTCGGACAGGAAGCATTATTCTGGTCTATAAAAATCACATTTCGCAGTGGTTGTGAGGACCCATATCATACATTGGTTTACTGTCCTTAGGTATGATTAGTGGAAGAAAATTAAGAATTGGATCAGAATCTTTTCATTTATGTTCATTTATGATAATTGGCCAATAGGGCAATTATCTAATCATTTTCCTTTGACGGAAGTGAGCGATTTGATGTTTGATGGCAGTTTTACTGATTTTACATTTTCTGTTTCCTTTAAAGGTCAAGGAAAGATTTTCCATCCTCATGAAGCTGTTCCACCTGAAATCCAGTCACGATGAAGAGCCTAGCAATGATGATGATGAGGAGGAGGAAAGCGAGGAAGATGATGAAGATGAAGAAGACGAAGACGAGGAGGATGGGGGAGATGAAATGGAAAGCTGATAGAATAGTGGTGAATCTAACTATTTGATGATAGTTTGATTCTCCACTCAACTCTTGAAGAGTCACTTTCTTGCCATCAATGCCTCTCAGACATTTCTGTGTTGCTGTTGACTTATGAAAGGTTATCTAATTTTCCTGTATTTGGAAATGCGCAGCAGAGTGATAAGAGCCCTCCGTTGGAAGATTGTGTTATTCTTTCTGCATTTTATTTATTTACGAGTCCAAAGAAGTTCCCCTGCATCATGAAGCATATTAAAGAGAAGGCTGAGTTGTGGGAAATGTGAAGAAATAATTTGTGAGCTTTCTCATTCTTTTTATGTCAGTTTGGAAGAACATCATAGTAGAGATGTCCCCTGAAAAGCTTTGTTCTTTAAATACCTGCATATTCGAAATATGACAAGAATGCTGGCCAAACATTCATGCCACATATGTATGCAGTCCCATACACTCATTTCTGTGTGCATTGCATGTGATTTTCAACACAATTGGGTCAATTTCTTATCATTTTGGCGATTCAAAAAATTCACAGTGTACACCAATTCTTATTTAGACCTGGTCAACCTGTCCCAGAGACAGTTTCTGTCACAATGTAATCGCATGACCAGAACTCAACTTTATCTGTAAGCTATGTTGCTATGATGTTTTTGAGAATTCCATAGCGTATTGAGAGAGAGATAGTTGTAACATGCTCATACACGAGTGCGGTCACTGGTAAAATCATGGAGCTTAGTTCCCTTCCATGTATAGTCTCTATAGGAGCAGTATTCTTGCAAGTGTATAACTCCTTTGGTGCTATTATATACCAATATACAGAAAAAAGAAGGTGAATTCTCTTCAATAAGGGTACCGACAGGGGTAATAAATATGACAGTGCATACTTTCAACCTCTTAAATTGTTTTGATCCTCCCAAATCACCTTTCTGATGGTGATACAAGGCCATATTTCACTTGATGTGGATCAATAAATGTGGCAATCCATACTTTCAACCTCTTAAATTGTTTTGATCCTCCCAAATCACCTTTCTGATGTGACACAAGGCCATATTTCATTCAGTGTGGATCAATAAATGTATCAATCCATACTTTCAACCTCTTAAATTGTTTTGATCCTCCCAAATCACCTTTCTGATGTGACACAAGACCATATTTCACTTGATGTGGATCAATAAATGTATCAATCCACACTTTCAACCTGCAAAATTTTCTTGGTCCTCTTGAATCACCTTTATTGGATTCCTCAAAACCGTATTTCTTTCATTGTGAACCATGTGTAAACAGTAATCTGCGGAGAAGGCTGTATGGGAGGGGATTATTTGAGCTCCATGATATAAGTTATGGAGATTTCTAAACAGCTCTCTCTACTGGTGAAGACTTCTAATGTATGTGCTGACTCATGATTCTAATGTGTTTTATAGAGCAGTTAAAGGGATACGCCACCAGGCGGCTGTGGCGAAAGTCAGGATTGCGTAAGCCCCATTCACTTGTACACAAAGTTTGTGCCACGAACGCTCACGATCACAGTGCCCTCTCGCGGCATGAAAACGTCAACAATCTGCGGTTGAGTATCCCTTTAAAGATCATAACGTGCTCTAACTCACTTCTGTCTGTATTATGTCGTTTGTAATTGGGTATTTAGCTTGTGGGCCATTTTGATATTGCCCCAAGGTACCTAATTGCAGTGCAGCCGATCCTTGCTAAATGGGATTATGCATGATAATGGGTTTATAATTGTACAAATAATCAACACGTCTTATTGGTAAGTTAGTGAACATCCTAGCCACACACTTATTTACGAAGCTTGGCCTGTGAATAGAGCATCTATTAATGAATAAGCTCATGAATTTTCAGATGAATATCTCATACTGCTTTGGAAGTATTGCTGTTTTGTTATTACTACTGTATTCACGTACATGTATGACTATTTCTGTTCTGGCTGCACACATCATGATGATTTTTAATGCTGCGTGGTAACTAATGGTTGAAATCTTATAAACTTGGTATCAAATGATGCGTAAAGGCTCTCATAGGAGGAAAAGTATCCATTAACATCGAGGGTGAAGGGGGCAGGGGATTACACCCCACAACCTTCCCCTTCAGAGTTAATCCTCTGTTGATGCAGTCCATTAGAGAGGCTGTAGAATGCAGTGGAAGGCCCCCTTGCAAGCAAGGTGGCATTTCACATTTGATATTACACTTCTCATTGCTATATATCTTGTAAACTCATATATAGTTGAGTATAGAAGAGTGCAGTGATTTTGCTCCATATATTGCTGAAATACGCTGTGATGTATAAATACACATGACATGTTTAATAGTTGGACAGTACCTTTTTTTAGAAAAAAAGAAAAATAATTGTTTAAGCTTGCCAAAACAGTATTGCGTTTGAACATTTGATAATTATGTGCCTACATTTTGTTGCACAGGAGAGAATTTTTATAACTTATTTGATATTTTTGTATATTTTGTTTTAAGTTGATGTGTTCATGTCACATGATATGATTATGTGTTTTGATTCAAAAGTCAGGATTTACTTAGCAGTCATGGGAATGATGGCTGTTAAATGGTTATTGAATTCAGTTTTGGAATGCTGATCATAATTTCCTTTTTCAGCTACGGTATATCAACTTTTGTAGTTACAAATTTATGCACTAATTCAAGTACATATTTGTTTCAATGTCACTCATGCCCCAGCCACACTGACAAGATGGATACCAGACTGACAACAGACTGAGCAAAAAAGCTACATTTACCCCAAGTTTACCTTTCATATACATGTATTTCTTCATTTTAGGAGAGCTATTCCATTTTTTTAACTGCCCTGAATACCTAACGTACACCAATGTTTGGTAGCACTATTCACTCAGTGATATTTTGGTCCATAACTACACTTTGGGTTATGAAATTTTGACAAGACATGGCCAAAAATTTTGTTTGTAATTGTTCAGTTTGGAGTCAGTTTATGTCTGGTATTGTGTCTAGGCCCTCTGGGGTATTAAGCGTGGGTCACACTTGTCCGATAACCATAACGATAACAAGATTTTTCATGAAAGGTGACCCCAGAGCTGCCCAACTATTAACAGATACAAGCATACGCACATGTTCACCCCATTTAGTGGGGTGTAAGTTTAAGTGAAAAACTCGTTATCGTTATTGTTATCGTACAAATGAGACCCAAGCGTTAGTAGGAGTACATGACATGTGCTCATTCATACATGTACATCTCAGTCATATAGAAGTCATTAGTATTCATGTAAATATATCTTACAACTCAAACCCTCATTTATGCTGTAGACTGAGAGGAGAATATACATGTATGTATATGTTATGAATTTTGTGCAATTTTATTTGTAATGTGGTAGCCAGCTGTAACTGTGGAATGAATCTTCATCACTGTATTCTTTGGTGTTCATGTTCATACTCTACATTTTTGCTTATTTTGCTAAAGCAAATATAAAGCTGAAATTTTCTGCAACCACAGAATAATCTCTATTTTGTTCTTTTAAAAACAGCAGATATATAGTAATCCTAAATTAGCCATATATATGACCAATCTGTGAAATTTTTTAATGAAAGAGAATTTCAACTGATTTAACATTTACAAAAAAAAGTTAGGTGGGATAGGGGTTGGGGAAAGTGGTATTTCTAGGGTCAAAGGTCCTTGAAATTTGCTGAAAACCTGAAAAAATATATTTCGGGAATAAAAAATGGTTTGTGGATGATCTTGGTGTCAAAATGCACAGAATTGTCAAAAAAACACACACAAAATAAAAGCTGACTCTGAGGAACAAGTCGTGACCTCCAAAATGAAGTCAAAGGTCAAAACCACTTAGGTCAAAATCACTTAAAATCACATTATTTACCATATTTCAACAATTCTGCTGACTTGAATGAAAGGAGATAATTTAAACTAACTTAACACACATGTGTAGGAGATGGATATTACTACTTTGTGGGCAGCTTGGGGTCAAAGGTCATTGACCTTTGCTCAAAACAAAAAAACTATCTCGGATATAAAGCATGGTACGTGAATGATCTTGGGGTCAAAATGCACAGAAGTGTCAATAAAAGGACACCCAATATAACAGTTGACTTCGATGACCAAGTCATGACCTCCAAAATGAGGTCAAAGGTAAAAAAAAAAAATCACCTCGTATGAGACATTGGCCATGTTTTAACCATATGCAAATAAAAGCAGACAGTTGAAACTAACTTTACACAACCATGTACATGTAGATCCACATTAAGGTATAGTGGATGGACAACTACTTTGTGAGAAAATCGGCTAAACAAAGATATTAAAACAATCATAAAGATAAAGATTAATTATCATGCCTGATATTAGACTTACAAACAATACCATAACTGCCTGGTTGTTATATCTAAGGCACATTTACATTGAATTATATCCATTCAAAAATATATATCCGTTTAAAAAAAAATCATTACATTTACATGATTGATGGTTACCATGGCAACGAAAATTGATACAAATATATTTTTGTTGGTTTAAATCATGGAGAGTATAATTCTGAATATAATGTCCAAGTTTTGTTGAATAAGGATTTTGAGATAAAAAGTTATGACCTATAGAGTACCGAAGTGCTGACGTCATATTCGCTCGTCTTCCAGGATACTGGTTCCAAACAACAGAGCCCGCGCATGAGGTTCACCGCGAAGTCATTCGAGCAATGGGCTGGAGCAGGGCAATTTCAGTGTTTGGTGCTGGTGTGATCACCACGCCATTGTATAGCACAAAATTGTTTAGAACTAGCAACCTTGACAACTTGGCCGGTATGACGTCACACTTCGGTACTCTATATAAGGTAACTGTTTATGTGTTCTATTTGTTGACAGATGTCTCAAAATCTCAAATTTTCCCAAAGTGGTGGTTATGCTTTGCAGGCTGGGTATTCAAAATGGTGTTTATATGGGTTTATATACACCAAAGAGATGTACGATATCTTTCATCTGTCTAAATATTGTATCAAAATCCAAAGTTTAAAAACCGAATCAATTTTCACCCCAAAATATCAAAAATTTAGTTGGTATCAAATTGTGCGGAATGTAATTCTAAGTACTATGACCAAGTTTCAATGAAATCTAATAATCATACAAAAGGTTACGGGGGAAGCTGCCAAAAAGGTACAGAAACCCCCTAAGAAATTGAATAAAAGCCCATTTTCATCACCTTTGACGCCACCTTGATTTTCACCATGCGGGGCCACTTTTTTTTTCTTGTTAACATCTATCATAAATTACATTATAAAGAAGATTTTAAAAAGTTGGTTTCGTTTAGTCCGGGGGGGGGGGGGGTGCACGGACCCCTGCACGGATACCTCATGGGGTTTTGCAAGAAAGTTGCGATTGATTTCAAGTAGCAACTGATCGGTACTGACCAATCAAAATCATTGTTGCAAGCGCATCTTCTTGAATGGGCAGACCCTGAACCATTCAGAATGGTTGTTCTAATTTGCTTTACAATTTGCAATTGATTGCAATTTTCTTGCAACACCCCATAAGATACCCTACTTTGTGACGTTCGCCGAGTTGGCTAGCTGCGCTGTGGACCATGGACTAATAAATGGGAGTAAAGTTCGATGACCTCAACCCGTCCTTTTCATACGTTGCATGTGTATGTGCAATGTGCTACACAAACGACCTCCTCAAGATATCTAGTTTCTAGTTGCTCCGTCTACAAAGCTACATCAAAATGGTAAGAAAAATGTTGTTTTAATCGAGACGGAGTTATAATCTATTAAATTCATAAGAATACTTTGTGTAAAAGTGTGAATTGTTCGTCGGTTTTCAAAGACAAATTTTAACGTGTTGTCCCACATATTGAAAACCATGTCGTGTAACTGTAACTCCAGGGAGCTCCTCGCATTGTCATGAATGATTGTGTGAGATTCTGCGGCAGCCCGGACGCGTAAGCGTTCTGGCTGCGCAGAGCAGTCCTATGAAAGGTTGGGTGCCTCTTAAATCCAAGCTCGTTTGTAAAAATGAGGCATAATCGTGATATAGTCCCCAGCATACCCACTCATGGGTACATTTCTGTAAAATAGTTGGTATTTTCTGTCGCATGTACTAAAGGTATGGGGGAAAAAATAAGATAAATATTTTAAATACTTGCTTTCAAATTCAGCCCTTAAAAATCTCACTCCTACCTCAAATGGCCGTTAGGAAGAACTTTTGATATTTTCAGCAAAATCCAAAGTCAAAATCTTGTCCAAAACCGGAGAAATCCGCGCCGATTTGTTTCGCGATCGCGTGTTGTTTACAAACTGCCGATATCTAGTTTCTAGTTGCTCCGTCTACAAAGCTACATCAAAATGGTAAGAAAAATGTTGTTTTAATCGAGACGGAGTTATAATCTATTAAATTCATAAGAATACTTTGTGTAAAAGTGTGAATTGTTCGTCGGTTTTCAAAGACAAATTTTAACGTGTTGTCCCACATATTGAAAACCATGTCGTGTAACTGTAACTCCAGGGAGCTCCTCGCATTGTCATGAATGATTGTGTGAGATTCTGCGGCAGCCCGGACGCGTAAGCGTTCTGGCTGCGCAGAGCAGTCCTATGAAAGGTTGGGTGCCTCTTAAATCCAAGCTCGTTTGTCAAAATGAGGCATAATCGTGATATAGTCCCCAGCATACCCACTCACGGGTACATTTCTGTAAAATAGTTGGTATTTTCTGTCGCATGTACTAAAGGTATGGGGGAAAAAATAAGATAAATATTTTAAATACTTGCTTTCAAATTCAGCCCTTAAAAATCTCACTCCTACCTCAAATGGCCGTTAGGAAGAACTTTTGATATTTTCAGCAAAATCCAAAGTCAAAATCTTGTCCAAAACCGGAGAAATCCGCGCCGATTTGTTTCGCGATCGCGTGTTGTTTACAAACTGCCGATGTCTTAGACTAAAATCGGCCAATACAATTTTTGTCCACGAAGAAACTCGGGATCGCAAGCGCACATCGATCTTTACGATCGCGCACACAGAAAATCTGAACTTTTCCGTGTACGCCATAGGGACCGAATTTTTGAGGACAAAACTCTTTTGGGGAGATGTCAGCGCCCGCGGCGAACAGGAAATGTACACAATGACTCCGATAGCTCGTTTCGCGAGAATCAACAGTAAATTACGGATTTGATTTTTGAAAATATCTTTTCCAACATTGGTGAGTTGAATTTATTGTATTTCTTGGATATTTTGGGGTCGGTTTTTGAAAATTAAATGCCGATTTTGAGTGAATATTGGTGACTTTTGTGCAGTGGTGTTTTAAAAAGATGAGGTGTATGACTGCCTACATTATACACACGAAGTATAGGAATGTAGCTATGAGTGAGCATACCCTAACCTAGACCAAAATTTTCTGTCTCCAGTATGTTAGCCTCTTATTTGGGTAGGGTCGGCTACTACTTGGAGACAGAAGCCACTCATAGGTACACGCCATTGCCGACTGTGTAGTAACGCAGCCAACACACATCCCATACACTCATAGCTACATTCCTATACTTTGTGTGTATAATTTAGGCAGTCATACACCTCAACTTTTTAAAACACCACTGCACAAAAGTCACAAACATTTACTCAAAATCGGCATTTAGTTTACAAAAACCGACAACAAAATATCCAAGAAATACAATAAATTCAACTCACCGATGTTGGAAAAGATATTTCCAAAAATCAAATCCGTAATTTACTGTTGATTCTCGCGAAACGAGCTATCGGAGTCAATGTGTACATTTCCTGGTCGCTGCGGGCGCTGACATCTCCCCAAAAGAGTTTTGTCCTTAAAAATTCGGTCCCTGTGGCATACACGGAAAAGTCCCGATTTTCTGTGTGCGCGATCGTAAAGATCGATGTGCGCTTGCGATCCCGAGTTTTTTCGTGGACAAAAATTTTATTGGCCGATTTTAGTCTAAGACATCGGCAGTATGTAAACAACGCGCGATCGCGAAACAAATCGGCGGGGATTTCTCCGGTTTTGGACAAGATTTTGACTTTGGATTTTGCTGTAAATATCAAAAGTTCTTCCTAACGGCCATTTGAGGTAGGAGTGAGATTTTTAAGGGCTGAATTTGAAAGCAAGTATTTAAAATATTTATCTTATTTTCCCCCCCATACCTTTAGTACATGCGACAGAAAATACCAACTATTTTACAGTAATGTACCCGTGAGTGATCCCATAGGCTAAACTGCATCACTGTGCATTTTTGGCTATATTTAATTGAATATCATATATTGCAGTTTACTTACATCCAAAGAATTATATTGAATAATAGATGATTAAAACTTACCAGGTTGTTTTGTGACCTTTGAAGAGGGTTTCCTGAAATTTTGGGTCCTTTTTGTCGATAACTGCTATCGAGACTGTCCCGTCAGCATCCAGTTCGTATTTTTCACGATTATGATGAAGGGAGCCCTCAGCGCTCGTAGTAGTACCGGCGCGATGGGTTCGTCGATCTCCTACGAAGACCTGAAAGGGCCAAACTGACGACGTAAAAAAATAAAAAATATTACGTACGTACGTAATAATTACTACGTACGTACGTAATATTTTTTATTTTTTTACGTCGTCAGTTTGGCCCTTCCAGGTCTTCGTAGAATAGCTTGTGTGCGTAACATTCTGCGTACGTATCTACGGTGCGTAACCATGTAGAGCGGCCTCACTAGTGCGCAACATTATTGAGAGCAGTCGTGATCCGTATGGAGATGTGGGTAACAAGTACCAAAAAGAGGGCTGTAAATGTAAGTTTTTATAACTTTCTACATTTTGTATCTTAACGAACTGATAACTTAAAATCTAAAGAATGATACTTAAGTATCAGTTTGCCCACAAAAACATCAATTTCAAACAAAATTACATCTGTATCCCCAATACCCAGTATACACACATGTATATGATTCTAATGGTCAATATGACCATTGCTTGCTGATGTGACAGAAGCCGGCCTATCACTTTGCCATGTTTGCTGTGCAAAATTTGTCTATGGCGTTGTGCCTGCTGGAACAGTAGGAAAAAATCATTTTTCCTCTGTATTTTTTTAAAAATAATCATAAGGCCTAGGCTCTAATTCATATACTTAATCTGTTCAACATACCAATTTGACTTTATGATCCATTTAATGCTCCTTTTTCATGTAATTCAGGGTCCAAGGTCTTCTCCGTTCGAAAATCCTGCAGCCGTATTCAAACCGTTACTCGAGCTGAATGACGATGACTTCATCCGTTCGAGTCTCGTACAAGGCAAAATGATTATGAAGGAAAAAATACGATAAATTCATTACGAACTCGTGCACATTCATGACATTGATTTCAAAACGGTTATTTCTTTAACACTAAAAAAACGATATACCATAGACAAATTTTGCACAGCAAAGTGATAGGCCGGCTTCTGTCTCCAAGTAGTAGCCGACCCTACCCAAATAAGAGGCTAACGTACTGGAGACAGAAAATTTCGGTCTAACCCTAACCCTAACCCTAACCCTAATCCTAAACCCTAACCTAATCCTAATCCTAATCCTAATCCTAAACCCTAACCCTAACCCTAAAACCTAACCCTAATCCTAAACCCTAACCCTAATCCTAATCCTAAAAAAACTTAGATTTTTTTTGAAGCGGGGACTATTTCACGATATTGCCCAAAATGAAACATGACATAACTTGATATAAGGCACACCACTCATAGCTACATTCCTATACTTCGTGTGTATAAAATGTAGGCAGTCATACGCCTCAACTCTTTTAAACACCACTGCACAAAAGTCACCAACATTCACTCAAAATCGGCATTTAATTTACAAAAACCGACCCCAAAATATTCAAGAAATACAATAAATTCAACTCACTGATGTTGGAAAATATATTTCCAAAAATGAAATCCGTAATTTACTCTCGATTCTCGCGAAACGAGCTATCGGAGTCATTGTGTACATTTCCTGGTTTTTTCCACTATTCGTGGTGTGAGGCACACCACTCATAGCTACATTCCTATACTTCGTGTGTATAATGTAGGCAGTCATACACCTCAACTTTTTAAAACACCACTGCACAAAAGTCACAAACATTCACTCAAAATCGGCATTTAATTTACAAAAACCGACCACAAAATATCCAAGAAATACAATAAATTCAACTCGCCGATGTTGGAAAAGATATTTCCAAAAATGTGAGGCACACCACGAATAGTGGTCATATTGACACTACGAATACAACATGCAAAAACAGTTGGTTTTTTCTGTCGCGTGTAGTAAAGGTATGGGGGGAGAAATAAGATAAAAATTTTAAATACTTGCTTTCAAATTCAGCCCTTAAAAATCTCACTCCTACCTCAAATGGCCATTAGGAAGAACTTTTGATATTTTCAGCAAAATCCAAAGTCAAAATCTTGTCCAAAACCGGAGAAATCCCCGCCGATTGGTTTCGCGATCGCAGCAGCTGTAGTGCAATGCTTATGAGTTATACATACGTTCTTGCGAGAGACTAGACAAGAATAGAAGGGAGGATTATTATGAATATTCATGTGAGGTGAGTGGCAAGAGATCGGTGGCAAAACGGTAAATATATGAATATTCATGAGATGAAATGCATGTATTCATTAATCCTGTGATTAAAAACAATGATGTCATTGTAATAAATATTCATAGGCACATGCGCAATTTCCTTTACCTTTACCTTTACCTTTACCTTTACCTTTACCTTTACCCAAGATTCTGGAAGAATGCTGTCATCTCAGCAGTCGGGCTTCCAGTTCTGGCTCTTCTTGACTATTCTCACTTCTGGCTCGGGATCATCCTTTCTTTTCCTTTCCTTGTATATTATTCTCTGTGTCTCTTTTCCTTTCATTGTATATTATTCTCTGTGTCTCTTTTCCTTTCATTGTATATTCTCTGTGTCTCTGGCTCTCTTACTGTGCTCTCAGTTTCATGCTCTACATGTATGGGGAGCTGAATCGTTGGTTTGTCCATACCCGGTCTAATCTGATCTTGAATGTGTTCACCGTGGGAGCAGTGACCACTTCCTCGGGCAGTGAATTCCACTCATTAATTATTCGTTGGCTGAAGGTTTCCTGTCTTTGCTTAGTCTTGCATCTGTTTTTGGTGAGTTTCAGGCTATGACCCCTTGTACTGGAAGTAGAGTATTCAAAGAAGGCATTATTCGGGATTCTGTCGAGGCCATGAATGATCTTGTATACTTGGATCATGTCACTCTACGTCTTCGGTATTCAAGGGAAGGAAGGTTGAGTGTCTGCAGTCTATCTGTATATAGCAGGTTCCGGATGTCAGAGATCATTTTTGTAGCTCTCTTCTGGACTTTTTCTATGGCTTTGGAGTCCATTATGAAGCGAGGGTACCATATGGAGTCTCCATAATCAATTATGGGCCTGACTAGTCGTTTGTATAGCTTTGGGATGGTGGACCTATCTCTGCATGCAAAGCTATGTCTGATGCAGGTTAGCACTCCGTTGGCCTTCTTCACCGCATAAGAGACATGATTATGAAATTTCAGCTCCTCATCAATCAAGATACCAAGATCCTTTTCTTGTTGGGTGGAGTCTAAGATGTCATTCCCAAGGGTGTAGCTGTGCTTGGGGTTACCTGGGCCAATATGTAGGACTGAGCACTTTTGGATGTTGAAGTGCATTTGCCATTTTTCACTCCATTCCTTCAGTGCATCAAGGTTCGTTTGGAGAGAGAGCAGGTCTTCCTTCGTGGTGGCTTTGCCATACAGTTTGGTGTCGTCCGCATACATCTTGACTGTTGCCTGTAAGCCATCTGGTAAGTCAATAATACACAGAACAAACAGTGTCGGGCCGAGGACACTCCCCTGCGGAACTCCGCTCCTTACCTTAGTCCAGTCGGACAAGTCCGAGTTGATTTTAACTCTCTGGCGTCTTTCACTTAGAAATTCTGTAATCCATGCCTTTATCGGGCCAGATATTCTGTAAGTTTCCAGTTTTGCGAGAAGGCGCTGGTGTGGGACGCTGTCAAATGCTTTCTTAAAGTCCATGTATACTACATCAACTGAGGAGCCTTCATCCAGCATTGCGGTCCATGTCTCATCACGGTCAGAAGTTGTGTGATGTATGAGCTCCCTGGGACGAAACCATGCTGTTCATCACTAAGCAGGTTGTTTTCCATCAGGTGGGCAACTATCTTGTCCCTTATGAGCGACTCAAAGACTTTGCATGGTATCGATGTTAGGCTGATTGGTCGATGTTTCTGACATCCATCTTACTTCCTTTTTTGTGAACAGGTACATGTACTACATTGACTGTCTTTCCAATCTCTAGGTATTTTACCTTCCTGCATAGTTGCGTTGTATATTATTGAGAGAGGCTCACACATTGTAGTGGCAGTTTCCTTCAAGACACATGGATGTATTCCATCAGGTCCTGCACTCTTGTACTTGGACAGGCAGCTGAGTTTCTTGTAGACGTCATCAGGGGTAATCGTGATAGTTTGTAATGACTCCTCAGAGTGTCTTGGTGGGAGTTTGGGTACGGAACTTGTGTCCTCATCGGTAAAGGTGCTGGCGAAGAAGTCATTCAGTGCATCAGCTTTACCTTTGTCTGATGTTATAGTCTCACCATCTGGATTTCTGATTACTCCAAGCTTGCATGGGGTTTTGAGTTTACTGCTGGCATACCTCCAGAATGCTTTGGGGTTTGTTTTTATGTTTTGTGCCAAGTCTTTCTCATATTCCTTGCATCGCTGCTTGGTCAGGGCTCGCAGTTCCTTTGCCATCCTTTTTGCTCACATGTTGTCCACTGGATGTTTCGATATCTGTGCTACCTTCCAAGCTTTGTTTCTTGAGGACCTGTCTAGTCTTCCACCGTTTTTTCTTTCTTCGTCGTTTTAGCTTTGACTTGGGAATGTATTCATCCATTATCTTATTCAACGTATCTGCAAAAAACTTCCAGGCCTCTACTTCTTTGTTCTGCGTTCTGCTTCCCACTTGATTTCATCAAGTTCTTTTGCACATGTCTTTGTATTGGCCTCTGTGAAACTGGAAGTGAGAAGATGTAGTCTCTTTGTCTGGTGCATATACAGCCAAGTCAAATATGATACTAATGTGGTCACTTCTTCCGATTCCTGGTAGATAGTCAATGTGACTGATCATACCTTCTTCGTTTGTGAAGGCCAGATCTAGGGTGCTGGAACACTGTCCATCTCTGACTTTGGTGTGCTCATTGATGTGTTGGTATAAGAAACAGTCAGCAACTATATCAACAAAATTTTGTTCAGTCAGCGTTGTTGCTGTCCCATGCTCCCAATCAATGTTGGGGTAGTTGAAGTCTCCAACAATGAGGATGTGTGATGGGTTGTTAGATGTGGCTTGCAAAAGTGTTCTCTTTAGTTCCTTGTGGTTATCAGATGATGGGCTTCTGTAAATGCAACCAAGGATGAGTTTATCTGAGCCCTTTAGGTTCACTGATACCCATACAGATTCCTGTTTTCGTTTCTGCTTCAACAACATGGCGAATGGGACAGGTTTCGAAAATTGAGTGTAAAAAGTGACATTTCATCAACTACACATTTTTGAGGAAAAGCTGATTTGCTGAAGGTCTATTTAGGTAGGTGGCACCACTTTAATTCAAAAAATGAGTTCCTACAATACAATGACCACTGTAAATTGTGAGATCCAAAGAAGAGCTCCATGTGCAGATGTACCAAGTCGATATTAACTCGAGTCGTCCACTTCTAATAATTGTTAGATGAAGTAAGGCAAGATGAAAACTCGTACTTACCTGCCGGACTAGGAAATTGACGTTTTAATTACTCACAGCAGCATTTTGTGTACATAATTTTGGATGGTCATACACCTCAACACTTTCAAACACCACACCAAGTAATATTGTAATAATGGTCGTATTGACCACCAAGCAGGATGAATGCAAAAATACTACTCATTTTCTATCACATATAAAAAGCAAGGTATGGGGGGAGAATAAGATAAATATTTCAAATACTTCCTTTCAAATTCAGTTCTTAAAAATCTCACTCCTACCTTAAATGGCCATTAGGAACTTCTGATATTTCCAGTAAAATCCAAAGTCAAAATCATGTCCAAAATCGAAGAAATCCCTGTGATCACATGTTGTTTTCATTCCGCCGATGTTTTAGACTAAACTCTGCCAATAAAATTTTGTCCACAAAGAAACGTGGTATTACGCGCGTACATCGATCTCTACTATTGCGCACACAGAAAATTGTGACTTTTACTTGTGCGCGACGGGGACCAAATTTTTTTGTGGGGAGATGTCGAGAATTTTACCAGTTATTCTTTTAAGATTACCTCTGCAACTTGGAGGTCAACCATGGCAGAAATGGACACAGTCCTACATTGGGATGGTTCAGTGAGTATGATTAGCCTGGAAGGCTCTCAGGGGCGGTATTCTGAAAACTGTGTTATCATTTGTGTTAAGGAAAACTGTGTTAATTGTCATAACAAATTGAAATTGCGCGCAATAAACACTAATCATTGGTGCTTGCGCAGATGTCTGTTAATTTTACGCGGGCACAGTCATCTTTGTGCAATTATTAACCAATGACTTGTCCTGATTTTGATTTGTTATGACAATTAACATCGTTTTACTAACAAAAGTTAACACAGTTTTCAGAATACGGCCCCTGAAGAGTAAAAAACAAAGCTGATGCTACTTCATTGAGCCTGATGTTTTTATCAATCTCGGCAACATAGTAGCCATCTTTAGAATCTGAAGAACCTCTTGAAAATCACCTTTACTGTGAGCCAGCTTCTCTCATCTCCTCTTCACCATAGCTTTTAGTATTAAAACTCCCATTTTTTACCCTCGAATTAAAAAAAAAATCGAAAACAAAATGTGAAGTATTAATTTTAATGTTAGTTCATTATTGTCTTTATTGTCATTAAAGCCTTCGCTGCGCACATAGACTCGGAAGTGTCCTGTAATTTCTGGGATATGTCATCGGCCTACAGTCACTCACACGATTTTCACCGCTACGAGTGGGCCTCATATGCATTCTGACCTGGTGTCTTCAGCTCTGTAATTCAATTTCTTTTTAATTCGAGGGTAAACAATGGCATTTTGATACTCTAAAGCTATAGTGAATAGGAGATGAGAGAAGCTGGCTCACGACATAGGTGATTTTCAAGAGGTTCTTTAGATTCTAAAATAGCTGCTATATTCTAGAGCTAGATTAAGTACCAGGCTCTATGAAGAGTAGCGTCAGCTTTTTTTTTTTTTTTTACTCTTCAAGAGCCTTCCAGGCCAAGTATGATGCAGCCTCTAAAGGGTTCTTTCAAAGTTTCAATATGCTTGTAATTCACGCGATTATGTGCCATTGCCTTAAAACTTGGCAGCTGTATTGTGTTCTTTCTTTTTATTACTGTCTTTACTCTCTCTTTTCTGCCACAGCCTCAGAATGAACATATTGAACTGCACAGGAAGCGCTATGGACAGCGCCTTGATCATGAAGAAAGAAAGTAAGTTATCAGACATTGTGTTTTTTCTAATTTGTAGTCCAGCAAATGTACATGGCTTAGCATCCCCATCAAAAAATACACAGGAGCAACAGGAAATTTTTTCAGGAAAGGTCCAAGACAGCTCTGGAAATTTCAGAAAAAGCTCTCTCTAGGAGAAAATAAACCCTATCAAATACAATTTTTTGTAAAGAATATCTAAAAATAATTTCTGTGAACATATGAATAATTAATACTGCAAAAAAATTGAGCATCTCATCCACATGAACGACTCTACGTACTATTGAAAGTTTTTTTATATTTTATTTGAAACTAACTTGATTAATAATGAATACGTATTTTTTTGATCTGTGAATCATGTTTGACATTCATTAGACTTAAATGAATATACTGTTACACTTTTATGAAATGGGATATAAGATTATATATTTATAACTTTTTCCTCGTTATTGTTTTACAGGAGAAAGAAGGAGGCTCGTGAGCCTCACGAGAGAGCACACAAAGCTCGCATGCTGACTGGAATCAAGTGAGTTTGATTTTGAAATATATGGAATCTTAATTAGTATTATATTTGTGTATACTATTCTGAACTTATTCCTACATCTAACCGGCAAAGTTTCACCCTTCTCCAGTTCTAGTGTGCAAAGTTTTAGGGCAATGGATTATTATTACAGTGCATCAGAATTTAAAGAACTCTCATGAGTTTATTGCTATGAATTTTGCCTTTCCTGAAATTGCATGGTAAGGTGCAAATCTTTTGGACTTTGGAATTTTCTTAGACAGTTATGATTTTTTAATTTGCTGTTATGATGCTTCACTCTGGATTTTGAGCTTGGTAATTCTGAATGGTATGGATGAGTGTAGGTACTTGACATAGATGTTATTGCTTTTTTTACCCCCCCCCCCCTCAAAATATGTATCTTAGAGCTTAAACTATGAGTGAATTGATGATGAGACTACAAAACTCTTGAATGAAGAGTTCCATTTTAATGCAACATTTTATGCAAAAAGGCTATAGAGTTTAAATAAATAGAAATAGATAAAATAGATGCAAGATCCACTTTCTTTAGATATATGTGCATTACATCACATTGATTTGTTTTCTTTTGCGACAGAGCCAAGCTGTACAACAAGAAACGACATGCTGAGAAGATACAGATGAAGAAAACGTAAGTACAACAAATGATCATATGTTTGAAAAAATAAAAAGGTTTAGTTCATTATAACATCTGCTACATTAGTATGATGTATTAATTGCTATCTGATCAAAAGTAATAATACTCAACGCAACAATGAATTTCGCTTTTGCACTGCCTTGTGATTTGCTATTTGATATTTTAAAAAAAAAATGTAATTGTGCAATATATGTTGTTCAAGGATTTGTAAATTACAATCAATGTTATGTTTCTTCACCCAGCATCAAAATGCATGAGGAGAAGAAGACGAAGAAGCGCAACAAGGATGAAGTTCCCGAGGGCGCTGTTCCTGCCTATCTCCTGGACAGAGAAGGTCAGACAAGAGCGAAAGTCCTTTCCAACATGATCAAGCAGAAGAGGAAGGAGAAGGCCGGCAAATGGGATGTACCCCTACCCAGGGTCAGAGGTCAAGGAGAGAACGAGGTCTTCAAGGTCATCAGGACTGGCAAGAGGAAAAGTAAGTTGGATTCTTGATGTCATTGTGTTTGAATTTGTCAGATTGTCAGGTGTCTGGTGTTATTTCGTCAAAATTGTCAGGTTTGTCTAGTGGAATTGTGTTTGACTTTGTCAGGCCAGTTATTGCTATTAAAATTTGGTCTGGTTGATATGTCATGAGCCCTTATTCTACTTTATACCGGTATTCACTTAAACCTGATGCAAGGACTAAAGTCTTGATAGACAAAGGGAAACCAAGACCTCCTCTGAGTTCCTCTGTTGAGCCTGACTTGGCCAGAGCTTGAACCCAGCATCTGGTTTAAATTTGAGTAAATTATGGACCATTGTGTTTTTTACTTTGTCAGATACACCTGGAGTCACTGTGTTTTACTTTTCTGGTTGTTTGACTATTTGCTTCATATTCATATTTTTGGTTTGTATTGATATTTTTGGTACTGTACCTTCATGACTTCTAAATTTAAGCAAATCAATGTAAGAAGTGAAAAAGTTACCAAAGAATGAGAGAGGGAGAAGGAGGAAGTGTCCAACAACTTTTAGTGTATACTATGTTGAAAACTCACATTATGTGTTTTGACATCTTCAAGTTCAAGTTTTAATCTATTTTTGTGCTATTCTTGACACATTCTAGCCAAAGCTTGGAAGAGGATGGTGACAAAAGTAACATATGTAGGAGAAGGTTTCACAAGAAAACCCCCAAAGTATGAGAGATTTATCAGACCAATGGTAAGTTAATTATGCTAATGAAAATAGATGTAGAAAATTCACAATATCCTATTTTATAGACATTCAGGCTATTTATGAGAAGCATTTTATCTTCTCCATCTGGACAGTTGACAATACCATTGCCCTTTAGATTGTTAACTAATAATCATTTTCCTTAGCAAGTAGTGAGACATTTCAGCTCTAAAATAGACTATGATCTTAACACTTTTCACTCATCTATTGTTGCTTCATCTAATTTTCATATCTTGATCATAATTTAAATTTCAGAAAGAAGAACTAAAAGAAATTTAATTTAATCATCAAATAGAACTTCAGTCATTACCTGATGAAATATGGCTTCTGTTTGGA
The DNA here is from genome assembly GCA_025617745.1 of Heliocidaris erythrogramma. Classification (NCBI taxonomy): domain Eukaryota; kingdom Metazoa; phylum Echinodermata; class Echinoidea; order Camarodonta; family Echinometridae; genus Heliocidaris; species Heliocidaris erythrogramma. The sequence goes on along the minus strand of CM046860.1, from coordinate 19,028,310 downwards.
ATATACAAAGGGCTTCAAAAAGTTGCTGTTGGTTCGGTTTTAGCCGAATGTTATAATTAATTCTATTTATGACAAGTCTTCTTGTGGATTTATAATTCCAAGATCCTTTTCTTTTTTATACAAATACCTATTACCAATGTGTTAAAAAAGCAGCAATTTTGTTTTGTGTCAAAACCACTTCAACTGTAAGAGCAATTGACATGTCCTATTTGCAACATATCTGTAGGATATAGTCCAAAAACATGTTTAACCCTAACTAGGCCGGGGTATTTTGGGAGTTCTTATGGCCGGGGGGGGGGGGCCTCGCAGGCCCCCCCCCCTAAGATCTCGGCAACGGTTGACTCTGCGCGCATGAAATTTGGCACAGATGTAGATTAACTTGTGCAGAACACAATCCCGGTGTAATTTTTTCAATATTCTTGTTCGTTTTTTTTTTATTAATTATTTTATTACATAATATGCAAATTTTTTCGAATTTTTTTCTCAAAATGGTAAATTTTGCTATATGAAGATGAAAATGGATTGAATATTGGCTGTAATTGGACGTCTAAGACTCACAAATACATAAAAAGAAAGAAAACTGGGTAAAACGGTGTTTTATTCATTTATATTCATTAATATGCAAATTAGCTGTCTTGTGTATTACAAGCCAATGATGTATTTCTTTGTTTTTATTCTTATGTATTTCTTTGTTATTAATCTTATGTATTTTTTTGTTTTTGAATTTTAATGTATTCTATTGTTTTCCAACCATAAAGCATATTTGTTAAATGAATATTGTGATAATAAACAAGAAATTGTAATGATTACTAGGAATGGTTACTTTTTTGCCATAGGCTAATACACACTTGAATGGAGAATTTGATCATTTTGCTTGACATGTGATCAATAATTGTAATCTGACACCAGAACCGTATGACCGATCCACATAAATGAGGTACCGGTATCAAAATGTGCGTGAAACATCAGGGAAAAAAGTCATGAAATTTGAGCGCGAAAGATTCAGCCGTCGCGAGGCCACGTACAAAATTCGGGAGGGGGGGGCCTCCCAGGCCCCCCCCCCCCCGGCCTAGTTAGGATTAATGAAAGTTCAGTTTGTGAGTTTAATTTTGATGTGGGATATGTAATTTAATTATCTAAGACTATGATATCATTTTAACTTGTAAGTTACCCTAATATCAAAGTAATTCTATTTGTTTTCTGGTCAATTTTCACAGGCCCTGCGCTTCAAGAAGGCACATGTCACTCACCCAGAACTCAAGGCCACATTCTGTCTTCCCCTTATCGGAGTCAAGAAGAATCCTAGCTCACCCATGTACACATCACTAGGAGTCATCACTAAAGGAACCATCATCGAGGTAAGACAGGATGGTTTTTTTCAGAAGGGGTAAGGTTTCTCAGATAAAGAGAACTATTATCAAAAGTAAGACTGAAAGTTTTGCCAGGTTTAAAGGGGAAGGTTGACAAAAGAAGGAGAACTATGTTCAAGGTAAGACAGGATTTTTTTTCAAGTTTGAAATGGGGAAGGTATTTTTAAATAAGGAGAATTATGATTGAAGTAAGACTGGATTTTTCTTTATTTATTTTTTCCTCCAAGTTTGAAAGAAGGGAAGGTTTCTCACATGAAGAAAACTGTCATTGACTGGAATTTATTTTGTCCAATGTTGAAAATAGGGATGGTTTCTCCCTGACAATTAGCACGTCCATTTAAATGTTATACACACTTGTGTAGGTGTACAGAGTTTTGTGACAAATTGCCCGGAGTATGGTGAGAACAGATTTATTGAAATTATTATTCCTGCTAAAAATGACCAGGATAATGCTAAAAGTTGCATTGAGCAAATTATGGTGTGTTTTTAGTCTGCTTTGTACTTGAGATATTTTTGGATCAGAGGTTTTGGTAAAAAATAGAAGAAAATTTTGTGAGGTTTGTATCAATCTACATGTCGCTAGTGGTGAAGCTCATTCATGATACTGCTCACATTAGCATTGAATGTTGTATATAGTGGAGCAAAGCAGTGCAGTTGATACCTGATTCCCCCCCCCCCCCTTTCTGTCTATATTTTTTAAAAGTTAATTTGCATTTAATGTGCATACATTGTATTTCTCTCTCTCTCTCACTTGCAGGTTAATGTCAGTGAACTCGGTATGGTGACACAAGGAGGAAAAGTTGTTTGGGGTGAGTTATTCAGTATTTAGTGAAACTTTAGATATATGTGACGAGGTACATTGATCTTCAGAGAAATGAAAAAAACTATGTAGTCCATAAGAGAGCATAATTTAATATTTTGGAGGAATATTTTCCTCAGTTATGTAATATTTTCTAAGGGTATTTTGTAACTGGTCAGCCATAATATTTTGCTTTTCCTTTTACTATACCAGTTAAACAAGTAATTGAGATAATGTTTACCACACAGTGGGCAATCTGGTCAGTGATTTTTACCGACGAATGTTATAAGCTACTGAAATCCTTGCATCTGATTGGCTGAGAGCAAATTTGTCAGTAAAAATCACTGAAAAGACACTTGATGAAACGCTCCCGTGGTGTAAATCAAAGTTACAAAAAGCAGTATAAGCATTTGATTTGGAAATTAACAGTAAAGGCTAGCTCTCTGCCGCTGCATAATGTGGAAGTGTGGTTGATTATTTGCGGTCACTTTGAATTAACTTTGTGCATTCCTTAAATCCATGCTTACCTGAACAGCGTATTGAGTATTGGTCCCAAAACCATCCCATCAGCATACCCATACAAACTCTTTATTATGCTGTATCTATGTTGATCCGCCAAGTCCATTTTCTAATGTTATGCTTTTTATCTTTTTATTCATCACTCTTCCCTCTACAGGTAAATATGCACAAGTCACAAATAACCCTGAAAACGATGGCTGTATCAATGCTGTCCTACTGGTCTGAGTGGAACATTAGACAAAGAACAATTGACTGATATCCTATATTTATCTGTGATCTGATTTACAAGCTTTCAATGCTTGTCATCGGACCAAACTTCAGCTTTTTGCATCAAGTATTGTTGACATATCTTGCATAAGAAAATTTTTATGTATTCCATCATTTTGACATGAGCATCTTCCACTGGTGGGCATTTGGAGGTGACCCTAAAGCCAAGGGATGAGGAAAGCAAAGAACAGCAGAGATAGCTCTGACCTGCAAGACATCACAGCCAACACCTACAACAGCTATCGAGGAGCATACACTGATCAATACCTGTATTCTACATGTATCATTCAGTTGAAGTGATTGTTTTTGTGTGCCTCTGCTGTGTAATCCAGATTCAGAGGGACAAAATTGGATATTCCCTGAAAAAAAAAATTGGGATGGGGGGGGGTAAAATTTATTAATGGAACTCATTTATGAGGTGATATTTGTGAAGCATGGGAACTGAAGTGGTTCAGAATGATTGATCACCACATTTAAGAATTCATTCAATTCTTTTAATGTAAGAAATCTAATTTCCAGAGTTTTTAGGCTGTTCATACTGTAGCCATGCTTTAAGCATGACCTTTGGTCATTGGTCATGCTTAATTGATCAGTTCAGTCAGATAATGAAAATATTTGAAAGATATGCACATGTTAGATCTGTGTGTGACTGCAGAGGTCCAAGAAGTTCTGAAGTTGTTGAACCATGACGGATTCATTTTTGCAATCCACTTAAAGTGAAGTCAGAATTCAATGTACTGGGCATTTAAAAAAAAAGGAAACCCAACTTTGAAAAGTTCCAGTAAATGAACTATATGTTTACTGACAATTAAGTCCATACCATCTGATGGTAAAGAGTTATTAATTTTCTTTCCAATAGTAACTTGTTTTAGGTTTCCAGGGTCATGCATCACTGAACACTATTGTCTTCAAAATTTTGTGCAAAAATCTAGTTGGCTCACTAAACTAGTTACCACTGGAAAGCAAATGAATTATTCTTTCATATGATATGGAATTAAACACCATTAGATTTATAGTGCATTTACTGGGAATTTTCAAAGTTGGGTTTTCTGTTTTTGTAAATGTCCAGTACATGTGTAGCCTTTGATTAGAAACTGGACCTTTTGGTCCCTCACTGCACGCACCGACTCAGAGAGCTGAACATGGAAGTGCCGAGTCGCCATTACTGGGGGCCATCAAGTATGCTAAATAATTCAAATATTCCCACTTTTGTTCAGGGATGTCTATGCGCCTGCCTGATTACATAAGACTTGAATCAAATCTTGTTATGCTCTTGCATGAAGTATTACATGCACAGTGCTCCCAGGAAACCATGGAAACTAGATCGGTCTATACCCAGTAATCAGAATAAGGATTAGGTATTCTAAATGGAGATGTGACACATTGAGCCATTATTGTCCTGACACATGCAACAATAAATGTATTAATATACATCAAATCTAGTCTGTTTGTACATGATTTTTTGGGTTATGAGTACATTTTAGAAAAATAGTTCAAGGAATGTGTGTGTAATTGGGTTTTTACAGACGTGTATCAATCAGATATGATTATTTACGTCTGGGACAGACCTTTAACGTCACCATCCGAAAGACGTGACTCAGTCTCGAACCTGGGTCCGCTGAATCAGTTTATAACTTCCACTGGTAGCTGGATTACAGGCGCACGCCACAACGCCCAGTTAATGATGTGAATAAGTAATAATAAATGTTTCTTGTATGTGATTGTTGTTGGTTCTCAGGAACAAGATTATGATGGTTATGAATGTTGAATTTGGATTTAATCTTCTTCTTCACGTTCAGTGAAATGTGTAAGTCATTCTAAAAGGTGATAAACAAATAAACACACTTTAATACTATTTATGCATTGAATCAACCGTTTGTAATTAGATATAACACAATTATAATCATTGGTGGATGAAATGAACAGAGTCAACAGCTCTGACTAAGAGCAGGTACGGAAAGCAAGAAAATCTAGATATTCATGTATTACATGTATATACAAACTGGAATTGCTTCATGAAAAAGAACTACATGTATTATAAAACTGCATTTTTATGGTTTATTCCATCTACAAAGGAAAGTACCTGAAAGAAAATGTAGCATTTTCGACTTTCATGGCACCTCTTGCACACAAATAATAAATCAACTTATACATACAAGCACATCAACCTTTCAAACATATACAAATGTATGTCTCAACAAAATTACAACGTTAAATTCTGACAAAGATCAAACAATTAAGAAAAATGTTTACTTTCTTCACCAGGAAGGTGTTTAAAGATAAAGTTGAGTTCTGGTCATGAGATTGAATTGTGAAAGACACTGTCTCAAAGCAATTGGGGAAAATTTGATTATATAGCACATAAGAATTGGTGTATGCTGTAAGGTTTTGGAATCACCAAAATGATAAGAAAGTGACTCAATCCTGCTGAGAGTCGCATGCACTGCACACAGAAATGTGTATATGGGACTACACTCAAATTTTGGCCCTCACATTTCGGCTGTTTCTTGTCATATTTTGAATGTGAGGGCATTTGAAGAGCTTTCATTTTCAGGGGACATATCTTCTATGATAATCTTCCAAACTAACGTAGTAAGAATGAGAAAGCTCACAAGCTCACAAATTATGTGTTACCTTTCCCAGAACTCAAGTTTCCCTTTAAATACTTTTGAAAGTTCTCAGCTGACAAGAGGCGCAAATTGATAGATACATTCAGTAAGATCTTTCAGAACACTGTACATGTAATTGACTGAGTAATGGTAGGATTCGTAATTCTTTGTCCAAAATTACCTTTGCTTGCCCCAAGTAAACACCACAAGTTTTTCCTTGAAGATTTGTTTCTTGTTATCGCAGTTTCCCTACTTGTATGGTGTACTTGCTTGAGGTGTGTGACATGATCAGATGCCTCGCTCTCAACAAATGTGTTCAGGAAACCTTTTGAGGGGAACCGTGTTTTAAAGGGATACTCAACCGCAGATTGTGGACGTTTTAATGCCGCGAGAGGGCACTGTGATCGTTACCTGATCATGCCGTTGCCCCGCGGGGCGCAAACCTCGGATAGACTGGTCGCCGCACAGACATGCACGCTCCGCTAGAGTTCGAGCTCTCGTGCGAGATTCGGTCGGCTTCGTGCAGTCGAAATGTAATCCCACTTAGTCCAACGGACGCGTTCGACGCACAAACTTTTTGTACGAGTGAATGGGGCTTACGCAATCCTGACTTTCCCCACGGCCGCCCGGTTGCGTATCCCTTTAATGCTCAAATAATGCCTGTAATGATAACCTATTTTTAAGTCTGATTTCAAGACAATTAGGGCGGAAACAGTGGTTTCTTTTGTGTAAATATTTACTTCTAGTTCTTACCAAATTTGGAGAAAATCTACACACATTTGAAAACAATGTCTATACATTCAAGAAAAACATTAAACTTTACCTCCAAAGTAATTGGAATGAATTGATAAAATTAAACATATACAAATCCAAAATCTACCTTGTATCTAAAAATTAAGTTTAAGGTCACAAACAGACTATTAACATTTCATTTGATCTTAGTTTGCTACGACTGAACGATTTAACCCTATGACCTTATTTAAAAAATTATTTATTCAAAAAATTAAGATATAAATTATTTATATTAATTAAGAAATAAGGAGGCCCGATGGCTCGGTGGTAGAGCAGTGGTCTCGTAACTGGGTGACCCGAGTTCGATACCAAGTAGATGCGCTAGTGCCCTTTGATAAGGCATTAATCATCATTACCAAGTCCCCCGGACAGGACTTAAAGCCGTCGGACCCCTGGTTGCTTACAAGCATACACATGCTTTCTTAGCACTCAGGTAATGATCAAAACTAAACCATCAAACGTTGATATCAGATGGGATGGATATAGGACAGAAAGCAATCAATTCCATCCCAAAGTTTTGTCTAACTGGTTGTTGCACTTGACTGAAATGCTTTTACGAAGCTTTACATATATGTACAGTTGTACTTACTAAATATTCCTCGGGAGTTCATAAATCAGGCGGATGAGTATCTATGTATGAATTATTGCACATTTATTTACACTTGCCCAGACAGAATGCTGGTTGCAATATTAATTTGATAATACAGGTCTGCCGTCAAGCTTTAAGGCCAAATCACGATCAAATATGTATGAAAATATTGAACTTTATGGACATTCCACATTTTCTTAGAGCTTTACTTCGTGCTAGGGTTATAGGTCTTGGGTTGCTAGATATGTTTTGCGTATGTTTGGGGTTAGGATTAGGGTTAGTGTTTGATCCATGTAGTGGTCTCATTAGGAATTGTTAGAAAAGTGACGAAGCAATGATCACTGTAATTTAATTCTTAAAAGAAGAAGAATATCATCGTTGCGCTCGGAACACGATCTCTATGAAGGCATTTCTATTCTTGATTACATGCTGCTAACGTTTCACGGTGATGATAGTGAAGCTGGGTGTGGGGTTCATTACGAGAGTTCATGATGTCGATCACGGGGGGAGGGGGCATCCGCGGAACTTGGAAAACCACTATAATAACTTTAGAATTAACTTTATATAGTACATACATGTAGCGTTTTATTTAATGTATCCCCCATTCTGAAAAGAAATCGATGATCCCAGTGGCGAAGTTACAGGGGGAGCACGGTTACACATGCCCTCTGTCAACTCCCAATCGATTTTATCGCCCTAACCCTCCCCCTCCCATGTGTCCCCTTAATGACTGGACAAACGCTACGCCACTCGATACTCCTGCGAGAGATGATACGTTGTCTGCTTCCTATGGGGAACGGCAGCAACCTGCCGCAGAAGGACAGGCAACATCATTATAATTCTGCGGAGACAAATATTTAATCAGATCGTTTAATCACTTTGCCGTAATCGGTGTAATGAAATGACATCAAGAAAAGCAAACAATAGAATTTGATAGACCACTCAAGAATTACACGTGAATTATGTGACGTTACATAAAGTGAAAACTTACAAGGTTGTATTGTGATAGGATTAAACTATTACATCACAATTAATCCGATCCTTAAAAAATAATTTCAATACGTTTGGAATTGGGAATCTTGAAAAATTCAAGATTGACACCAAATGGTCTCCTATCCAAAAATAAAAATTCATGAATCCATGTCCACACCTGTATATTACATGTATTTGTATATGCAGGGGCCGCGGAGCGTCTTTAAAAGTGGGGAGGGGTGACGTACAGTAAAAAAGGGCACCTACAAATGGTGAACATGAAGCAAAAACAGAGACCATTTTGTGACATTGTTATCATCCTACAGTCCAATACGTCATCAATGTCATCATCGTTTCTTTTATTGTAGTTCTGGACACTGCTTCAGCTTCCCCAATTAGCAGTTGTGTGTAATGGTCTAATGATTCACGTGTGAGCATGTGAAGCGAGCGAGCCAATATTGTCAGCAATATAATGAAATTGATAACAGCAAATTAATTGGGGGAAATGTCTAATGATCTTTCAATTTGTACATTATTCCTGTTGTTTTCCTTTAGGATTACATTGATATCAACATACTTTATGCGATCTGCTTGATTTCATTATATACTATAAGAGCGAGTTTGGGGGAAATTTTCAGAAAATATTGCCCTTATACTTGATGTAAATTATGGGTACATTCGAGTGAGGGGCATTGTGCCCCTCTTGCCTCAAGCTCCACTGCCTTACATTGTAGTTGTAGTGTAAGGGTACCTGTTACTACATAAAGCCCCACTTATTTGAAGGTACATAGGCCTCTTTTTTTAAGAAACAGTGGGAAAATATAAGTCAAAGGGGGCACTCATCAGAAGAGGAAAGGGCGCTTATCAGAGGTGGAAGGGGGCACTTGTAAGAGATGAAAATGGGCATTTATGAGAAGAGGGAAAGGGCTCATATTAGATAGGAAAATGTCATTTATCAGAAGTAAAGAGGGGGCACTTATCAGAAGGGGAAATAGGTACAATGTCATGTGCTTATTACAAGGGAAAGGGGCACATATCAGAATTAAAGATGCACTTATCAAGTGAGAAGTGGACACAAATTAGGGAGGAAAGGGGGGCAATCATTATATTTGAAAAGGGACACTTATCAGAAAGAGAAAAGTACACTTATAAGAAAGAAAAATAGGTACCTATCTGAAGTAAAATTGCAGTAAAATTGCACTTATTAGAAGGAAAAGAGAGCACTCATTAGAGGTAAGGAGCCAATTATCAGATTTAAAAAGGGGCACTTATTAGGAGAAAACAGGGCACGTATCAGAAGGGGGAAGGGCACTTATTAGAAAGGAAATGGGGCACTTATCAGAGAGAAAGGGGGCATTTTAGGTACTTGGAAAAGTGGTATATGCCATACGCTGGACCAGCTGTTAAATGTAATTATTTTGCTCCAAAAAACAAAACAAAAACAAAAACGAACAATTCCCCCCCCCCCCCCCCTCCACCATACAAAAATAAAATGAAGCCTAATAAATCATCAGGCTGATACTTACTCGATACCATTTCTTTATATTATGTTGATACTCCGCCATTAACATGTCATGCCTTATCACCTCCTGCTTCGATTTATCAGAGATATCTGTACGAATTACAAAATGTTACATAGGATATATATGCACTGACTCCGGCACTGTGGCACGTGCATGGAACATTTTACAGATGTTAATACCATGAAAAGAATCTATTTAGATAAATCTGCCATAAATTTTGTTACGTTACTGAACATATACATGTATAAACAAGATATCAGGATTAACTTCCATTGTTTTGTGGAGTGGGAAGGCAGGGGATTGTGGTGGCGCCGAGGGAAGAGGCCGGGGTGGATATAGACAAATTCACTACATTGATACCGCAACAATTGTGAGAAATGAAAAATGAGAGAATAATGGTTGCGTAACTTAAATCAAAGTTCCCCAGAGTTTTCCTCCCATTTTGAAATTTTTGCAAAGGTTGAAAACATGTCTCCGCCGGCAGTCGAAAACAGGCCGTTGGCTTACAACGCCAATGCCTTAACCACCAGACCACGGAAACGGGCCAGTGGTTTCGGCGACACCAGATTCAATTGACCAGATATATAGATATAATTGTGAGAAATGAAAATGAGAGAATAATGTTTGCGTAGCTTAAATCAAATTTCCCCAGAGCTGTCTCCAACGACCCGGGTTCGATTCCCGGCGGAGACATTTCTTTCAACCTTTGGGCCATTCTTTGCAAAGTGAATTATTTTTAATATGGCACGAAAAAGAGACATGATAACGAAGCTTTTCGACCTGCACTCATCAGGTTATCACGCAGGTATATATAACAAATTACTTGAAATCAACTATATTATACTCGGTGAACCCGGACGCAACCTAGACGCCGTAATTTCAGAACAATCGCAAAGCTTGGACGAACTCCTTTTGTCTGCACAGAAGAGGTTCATGCGATTGAATGTAAGCAGCTTCCAGAAAGCGTAAATGCGCTGAGCTTCTGGCCCGGGACATAATTGAGAATTGATCGTCGGCATAGCTTTGTGCGCAAGCTGGATTGTTCAGCAAGTGGAGACCAATCGCTGAATCGCATTTGGCTATCTTTGGTCTGTTAGCGTGCATTTCAGATTTGCAGGCACGGACGGGCTGCGTGCGCTGATTGGTTGTACAGTTCCGAATAGTCGAGGGGATGTGTTGTTTAATGCGATCAGCCAACCGCTGAGAAGTACGGCCCACGTACCTGGCATCGCACCGGCACTGAAATTGGTAAATAACATTACTCAAGTGGGGGGTGGGTAGTACATCCTTGCTAGTTGACGGTAGCATCCTGTGTGTAGAAAACACAATGCGTGTCGAAACCGCGTAATAGCAACGTGACACTGCGTGTTTAATCTGACTGGCGTATTTGTCAGATACCTTACCCCTCCAGGGTAGTTTGAGATACACGGGGCATTTGGCAGGTCCAAATCTGATGTCAGATTTGGATTGTGCCTCCAGCGTGTTATGGTGCGAGATATAACATGCTCTCGTGTTTTGATTTTCGCGATTTCGGGAGCTAATTATTTTTGGACAAAAATGACGTTCATTCTTGCTGTTTTTGAATAGTAAGTAACGCCACTGACTACATGTACCCTTTTTCAAGGGGGATGCGGATGTGTGTGTGTGGGGTGTGTGTGTGGAGGTGGGTGATTCGTTCTGCCCATGATCTGCCCATATAAAATAAGCTTGATTAATTGCTCACCGCTGCAATCAATGTCAATATTCACTTCGAACTTCGGTTGGTTGTCTAGTGTCATGGACGACTCTCCACTCACGATGGTGATGATTCCGATTAGTGTAGGAATGGCTTCATCATCACTACAGACATCGCCCTCAGTACTAATGATGTTGGTCGTGGATATTTCACAAAAGACATGCAATACCTCCTTAGCGTTGGCGGAAGAATCAAACCTTTCCCCCCTGCAGATGTTATCACTAAAGAGTCCAGAGAAACGAGGCACCATATTAGTACCAATTGGCGCATCGAATACCGTGGAGAAAAAGGTGACAGCTTCGGGAATCCGTTGGGTGTGGTTAATGGATAACGTGGAGTCCCTCCGCTCGAAAACGAGACCTGTAAAATAAAACCAAACGGATTTAGAACTTGAAAAGGTATCTTCATTTCTCCTGTGATCTCGTTCACTTTATTTCTCAGTGAACCCTTTTGAGACAATTGACCACGTTTTGTGGTTTGGCTCGATAACTTTTGATTCAAAGCTCTAAAAATATACCATATGCCTGAGTAGGAAGAGCAAAAGTTTCTGCACACACTTTGTCCATTCTTGTCGCATGACCATATCATGTTTGATGCCAGGAATTTTACAAACCAGAATAAACTTTAATATCCTTAAATTGGCAACACATTGAGAGGTTGAAACTCTTTTCTTTGTAATCACATTTTTGCAATTAATTTCAATTTTTGATAAAATTCATAACCATGTATATTGTTTTGAAGACATTACACCTTCTTAGAATCATGTAGCACTAAAGAAAAAATGTGATCAATGTAGCCCTTAAACAATTCATGTCCTGAAAGGAGTAAGAGGGGGAAACGAATCTCAGATTTGCAAATCAGTTCGTGAAATTCTGTTATTTTTATGCTTAATAATTCCCTCCAATATTAATAGCGCTCTCAGTCATAACACTTGTCGGTTTCACAGCGCTTTGCAATGTTCAGACACTGGCATGCAGAGAATAAAAGTTAATGTTGGTCAACAATGAGGAAATAGTTTTAGAGCCAAATATCCAAATTAATTTGAGCCTGTATAAATATCACATCTATTTCAGTAACTTGAGAAAATAACTTACCAGTTATGTTAGGAGGAGGAGGAGGAGGAGGAGGAGGATAGGGAGGGAATCTAAATGCACAGCTATCCATGTTTCCATATACGACGCCATTGTAAGTTCGAAGAGAACTGACTCCATAAGGCCATTTATCGTTGATCTATTTGACAGAGTGAAAAAAAGAGTGATGGATTCAAAACTATTTAGAGTGGTAAACACTTAAAAATGAAAATAGTAATAACTTATGATTACGACACAGAGATAGAGAGACGCAGGGGACGCCGAATACTTAATGATGATAATATTGATGATGATGATGACGATAATAATGATAATAATATCAAGAATAATGATGATGATTATGGTGACGATGACGATACTAATGATAATAATAATAATAATAAAAATAGACATAAAAATGAATAAGTAGAATATATATTTACCGTGGGCCTATAAATGACGGATGATTAATCCATGACTGACTTTCAGTGAATAGCATTTTCACCACTACCCAAATTATTAGGCCTTTTCAAAATGGAAAGTTGGACATAAAACTGCCAGAAGTAAAAAAAAAAATCTATTTGAATTCCACAACATTTTGTTAATCCATAATTTACTTACATCATCAGCTGGCATTTCTTCTGGCCTTAGTGTGATAACCTCAGTGATGACCGCTTGGGATGTAGTTATGTCTACCTCTAATACTTCACCGTTATCTTGAGAGCAAAATACACAGAAATGATTGCACTAATAACGATGATGATCAGGGGCCTCTTATTATAATTGAAAGTGAGATTGTGTGATATTTTACTCTGCTATATGCCTACTGGACACTTATTGTGAAAAATAGGAGTTTCTAAAATACAAACAATTTATCATCACCGGCGAACGAGACACGGGGGAAATTAAATTCTTAAACTTTCTATATTAATTTTGCACATAACTGTCATCTCATGTAGGTGGTCTCATCGTATTTTTCAGATCGTAAAAAATATACTCTTAAAGTAGATATTCAAAGAAAATCGCAAATATGGCAATTAATGTATCACTAGAAACTGGGAAGCTTACAGATGGCAATCGTATAAGTTTTATGTCAACTGCGTATCTGATGATTATAAAAACAACACAAATAAAAGCTCTTCTCAGCATCTGGAATATCCGAGGATTCGCCAGAAATATAGCGATGTTTTGATGTCGTCACACTCGGGATCGAACCTGCTTAAGCAGACGACGTCCTATAATGAATGAACGTAATTGCAATGCAATCATTTATCAAATTATAAAGAGTTTGGTGTATTTAAACATGACCTTATTTCACACCATTATAAAGGGAAAGTGAAACTGATTCTGATAGCTAAATCCGTTTGATTGTAAATACACAGGAGAAGGGTCAATGATCAGTGAAATAAACCCCACTTTCAAATTGAAAAGCCCTACGAATAATAGCAGGATGGTATTCGTTCCCTCTTGAAACGCCGAACATGCCCCGGTGCAAGCAGCTGAAAATACAATGGCGTCTTATTTTGTTTACAAGTGACTAATTCCTTTATTTTTTAACGCTGCATTTTTCATCAAAATAATACCATACACGTTAAGAGTGAGGCAACAGACTAACATTAAGAGTGAGGCAACAGACTAACATTAAGACTGACGCTAGTGAAGGAAGAGAAATAAGTGAAGAGGAGATGACAAAATAGGCTCTGAAAAATGTGTAAGATGTTATGGGACATCGTCTGCTTAGACAGGACTTGTCCATGGTGTGTCGTCACATATCTCAGCAGCGTTCGAGGAGCTCTTCAGCTGCTATATCGGGGGCTGTATTTTACCGTTTTATAATTGATAATAATCATTACTTCAAATGTTTCCACGCGTTGAATTTGGATAACCTTGTTTAATTTATGCCATCTATGCAATAATAATTATTAAGCCAATATTTAAGATCGTAAAATGTATACTCTTAAGACGAATTCACATTGAAAGTCTATAAACCGATAGGGCCTATACACTATACAGTATGTATCAATTAAAAGTGATTTTTCTTTTGTTACTCTATAACCCTCCACGCTCGCTCACAAATTTCAAATACTTTAAAATGTGACATTCCAGCAAGGAACACTGGCTCCCGTACGTATTTTGTTGACATTTTACACTCGTGGCAATTAACTTACTAGTTCCAATGTAGACCTTGATGTTCTCTTCTGCAGATTCATTGACAGTGAGCTGCTGTCCACGTATCTTATGAAACACAGCAAGAGCATTGTGAGACACCCTGGCGCCATTATTGATACAATCGCCGATTCTTCCCAGACCACAGTTCGGAACGTTGTTGTTCAGCAGCGGGAAATTCAGGATATGTCTGTACAGGTTCACGTCTTGATTGTATGGTCCACACTTTGGTAAAAGGGATCACAAAAATATACAATCAATGAATGCGTCCGTTGTAGTATGCCACCCCCCCCCCCCCAACACAGTATCTCCGTAACATGAACCGCTTGAGTTTTCAAAGACTTGTATCAATCAGATATCGGATTGACGTGTGACGTCACTATAACAAAAACGGGACTAATTTTCGAACCGGAGTCCACAAGAGTCATTTTTTTCAGGAGAAGATGTCGACAGCTAGGGAGCTGAACGTAGCACCGTCTCCCTAATATGATTGCAGGGCACTATTATTATTATTATTATTATTATTATTATTATGTTGGAGTTGCATGTCCACAACCTGTAAATTAAGAAGTAACCGCGGATTTCATCCAGAAATCTAGGGTTACTCTTTCTTTTTGTTTTGCTTTCAACAAGTCTTATTCGTAATTTTCCATTTCATTCTAGTCCATGACCTTTCGCAGAATATGTGCTGTCCCGAGCAGGCTTGCTTTCTGTATATGGTTTCAAACTATTATTATTATTATTATTATTATTAATATTATTAATATTATTACTATAATTATTATTATTACTACTATTATTATTATTATTATTATTATTATTATTATTATTATTATTATTATTATTATTATTATTACAATTATCATTATTATCATCATTATACCAAATTTTACAAGTCATAGATCCTCGTTTTCTTTTCTATATACAAAATATTACCGGTACAAAGTCATGAAAAAGGGTCGAATTAAACTCCTTTGTATAATACTGTCTACTACCACTATTTAGTTAAAGTGTCTATCTCAAAATGAATAAAAAGCACGTTTGTATTAATCTGTCATGCTTTTTCGGTCGACCAATTCCAGATGCAGTCTTCATGGTATATCTCAAAATAATCTGCCCTTCATTTTCCTCCTTGCAATGGTTCCGGGCAACGAACGTCGAGAGCATCAACACTTTGCAATGTTGACGCCCTAAAGTTCGTTGGTTCCGGGTAAGAAATCAAGTCGATGCACCAGTGCCATTTTAAAAATAATCACTAATTACCAAGTCCCTCAAAGAGAACTTAAATTAATAAGTCTCTGGTTACTCACCTGCAAGCATAATATATATATTATATAATGTTGCTTTCTTGAAAGTAAAGTAAAGTGAAATCATAGAGAGATTCCATTCCATTAAAGGGGAAGCCCACTCCAAAAGAGTCCATGGTAGTTTACTATGGAACTCCTTATCTAACTATGTGAAAATGTGTCGCTCTCTACTCTTTCAAAAGAAAACTGAAAATATCGATATTGAATTCCTATCACTAAATTAGCAGCATAACCAATGAAAACCATATTTTTAAAAATTTGATCATAACTTGATACCACCACTACAATTTGCAACAATATTTTAGAACATTATTTTAGAGTATAATTCGTTATTTTTAATACCATCAATTATCATGATAGCCGTATAGTGCGTTGTAAAGAAAATGTATACTATTTACGACCTAACTCAAGCTTTTGCTTTCTTTGGTCGAAGTCGTGTGAATGATTATTTTTCCTTGATATTTAACAACACAACACAGCTATAATTGTGCCTTTTAGACAGTCATAATGTCTCTCTGTATTTTCCTTATTGCCTCTGGCATTACTGCTTCCTTTTCTCTACGTATACTTGTTATTTATTGAATTGTTTGTTTATGACATGTAGCACGCATGCCTCATGACCGTCTCCCATTCCAGGCCTATAAAAACTGTAAAATCGGAGACCACCAGGTCGCCCTCCAACACGATGGAGGGACCAAGTGGAAAAATACTTAGGAATCCCCCTTAATGAGGCTGAACAGCAAGCCCAAGGAAGAACTAAGTGGCATGGGATGACACGTGAGAGAACGAAGGGACACACCGTCCTATGCATTTCAGTAAGTATTAAAGTAAGTATGTATGTCTATTTTATGCTATCCATGTTTGACTTTATGAATATGTCTTGTTTATATTTCTTGACGTAATTTTATATATGTATGATATAAACTTTCGATTTCATATGTAAAATAAATGTTGCTTTGAATTAAATTACAACATATTTCACGAACCCCAAGTATTGAGAGTGTTTTCAATATGTAACAGTTTCATAGTCATTCATTTTTATGATTTTCACATAAAATTATTTACTCTGTATTATACTTGTAGTAATATGTTTTTTTGCATGTACATGTATTCATTATAGTGTATACATGCCAAAACATATTACTGCAAATATAAGTTGGTTCAAGTCATGAGGAAATCATATTCTTCACAAAAAATTAAATTTTTTGTTATGAACATAAACGAAATAATTGGTGAGTTGAGACCCAATGATGTCACAAACTCATGACTGAGTTGCCAGTTTGTCAAGTGATTTTTATTCAGTTGTTTTCTTAGTTTTTCAGGCAACTAAAAAAATCATAACTTTTTTTATTAGTTGTCCGATTTTCCTCAAATTTTTTTATCTGTAGGTCTAAGTTTTGTACTTTATTTCCCCTTTAAAGACAGGCTTCCCACTTCCCCCTTTTTACTTAAAAGGTCAAATGACTTCCAAATATGGATATACAGTATGACTGTGAATTTGTATATATATATTGTAACGAAATCGACGCTGCTTCCTCCAGCTGCGGTTTCGGTCAGGATAGCCCGAGCTGAGGACGTGGTACGTTTGGCGGAAATATACCACCTTGTCGAACCTGCTTTCTCTCCAAACCTTGCTTTCTCTGCAAACCGTCACTACTGCGCTATTTCTGCTAGGTTACTCTTCAGAAGTACGCAGTACCGCACGACCATGTCTAGAAGTACGCAGCACCGCACGACCATGTCCAGAAGACTTCAGTACCGCACGACCATGTCCAGAAGTACGCAGTACCGCACGACCATGTCCAGACCTCGTTTTCAGATTGTCATCCACCAGCTTCCCTGCGATGAGGTGCTAAGAAGGCCCGGGCAAAAACCAAGAAATCAATCACTGGCGTTGCGATTGAACAAGTTATTCTCGAAATCTTCCAAATTAATATTTGGAAAGACTGTGCAAAACCATCATTTGAATCATTTGGCCCGCACACCAAGCCAGCCTGAAAGGAGAATTAACCCCTGAGTACAAATTTACTTATATTGAAAGGTGTAAAATATTCCTCTTATTGGCCTAAATCATTTTCTAATAAGATATTAGAAAAGGGTATAAAAGGGTATATTCCAACACCCGGTATCGTCTCCTACTCATTTACATGGGGGCTGCCATTTTCTTGCTGATTTGGATTTGTACATGAACCATTGAGAAATGTTCCGGTCAGGAAGATATTTTGAATCCAAGACCTAAATTGATTTTCTTCATTACCTAAAATCCCATATGTGACGAAAAATATAAAGTGGGTGTTTACATGATTTATAAAAATTAAATCTTTATAATGATACTTTTAAATTGTCTGGTTTTGCTTAACAAAAATCTGTTTTCTTGGGTTTGCCAAACAGAGCAGAACATAATATATGCAGCATGCATTCTGACTTTTCAAGTCCCATTATCCGAAAGCAGGTGAATGCATAGTTTGCCGCTATAGATGCTCAGGGAAGAAGCATCCATAAAATTTGAATTAATTTGCTCCGTCCATTGCGTCACAGTATGTAGAAAATAGATTTATATTAAGCGAATATCGATTTTCAACAGAAATATATAAGGAAATCTTCAGTTTAAAAATAAATTGACATATCTATTCTATATTTTTAATCTCAAATGGGTTTTTAATTTTGAAAAAGGCAATTGGGCATTTGGATTAAGAAAATCTTCTTGTACACATAAAAAAATGGCAGCCCCCATGTATTGCTAGCAGACGATACATATTGCTAGCAGATGATAAATTTTGCTCAGAAAATCTTGATTCGTATCGATCTCGTATATCTTGACGCGAAGCCATATAGTCTAACAAGTAGGAATAAATAACACCTTTGAACACTATCGTCTTTATTGTTTGAGGTTAATTCTCCTTGAAGTATCAGCCACCGTACTATCAGGCTCGGTGAGCGCTGACTTGGCATACAGTGAATGACTCAGCCATAGACATTTTATTCTGCAAATACACCATAACATATGCAATCAAGTGTACAAGAAAAAGTGGTTAATTAAATACACATGCAATAATCAACTCATATTTTCCTAACTTTCCTTGCTTTGACCTAGGCAAATGACCTACCAGATTAATTGGCATAAAATGCTAAATAACTTGGTAACAATCATATAAAGCAAATATAAAAACAACAAAAGTTACAGACTAAAGTGTAACTAAAACATCCTCTTTTCCCAGAAACGTAACATGATCGATCTCACATTTTGATAAAATGTTATTTCAATACGGTAATCGGCCAAAACGATTATTTCTATACGAAAACTTAAGCTTTTCTACGAAATTAAACCCAATTTCGTTACACAGCCTCCCTCCTTCGGCTAGCTCGGACCCCGAGCGAAAACTACCCAAAGTCCCAAAACAAAACTAAATAACAAGTTACTTTAGGAAACTATGACAGGAAAACCACCTACAGTTACCAGAATGATATTCCTCTGGCATGGTCCTCCTAAGACTAATATCAAATATTCATCACAATAAATCCAAAGTTCCTCAAACTTATCAGAACTACTCCTAGAAAAGCGTTCTTGCTTATCTTCTATAACTAACAAAACCTGAATGAATGTTACTTAGTTGTACATTTTACTGGTACAATTTCTACACTTTTTCTGTTTAGAGCAATAACAACAAACCTAAATTTTGTAATACAACACAGAAATGTTAAACTAAGTTATCTGTACAATGAAATATCAAACTTAGTACTACAGTTCATGACCACAGTCCATCATTTCTCTCCTTCAGTCTCTTGCGTCGCCGTGCCAACCCAGACCATGCATGTCTCTCACGGTGCGATACGTCGAACTCCGAATTCTGATACTGCTCTGAGGAACGAGGAGTTGAAGTGAACCTGCACTGTTGTTCCAGATGCACGCTGCGTCGTTTCTTCCTTCTGCCCTTTCTGCGTCTTGACTTCTGCGTACCAAGTTCGGGTCTGGCATCACTCTCTGGTTGCGACCTGGCTCTCTCAACTGGGTGTTGTTCTTGTGCTTCTATGTGTAGCACCTGTCCTGGCTCTGATGCGGGAGTTTCTTTGCATGGAACCGTGCCCCATGGAGTACGCAGCTCCAACTTCCGGCAGTCAAGAACGGCGTTCGTTTGGATTAAGAAATCCAAGCCTAGAATGCCCTGATTCTTCACCTTTGCTACCGTGATGGGGGCGTTGAAAAGCCAGTTGCCTATCTGCACTTCCAGCATCGCCTTCCCTCTGACTTGTACTGGTGTGCCATCTGCTTGCTTCACAATTGTCGAAACTGGCTGCAAAACCGGCTTCCTGTCTTCGGCGATCTGGTTGAAAACAGCTTCTGATATGAGGGTGGTTGTGGACCCAGTATCTATCAGCATGGTGAGAGGCTGACCATTTACCTTCCCATCTAGAAACAGCCCCTTTCTGCTTCCTCCACCAGATGCACCAAGTGGCCTGGCCTGCTCACTGTCATCTGTATTTCTGCTCTGTTCGGCATTCTGTCGGGTACTCCCATTCAACCCATCTGGTACTGGTGGCGGCTGCGGTGGACCCGGACTACCATGTTGTGCAGTATACATGTCCTGTGGATTGCCACCATTTAACACCTCTGGAACCAGTTCTGCCTGTGGAACTTCGTTTCCTCTCTGGTAGTTGTAGTCATTCTGGTAGTTGTAGTCCAGGTGACTAATTTTTGCTTCAGCTTTGGCGATTACAGCTTCCAAGACCTTCTCTAATCGCTGTAAGTTGCTGACCTGTGTCATTGGTTCTACCTCCTCCAGAACTCGACTGTAATGAGGTGTTCGCCTTCTATCATGCCTCCTAACCTCCATCTTGAGAAATGCTTCCGTGTTTAGTGCTGCTTCTACTGCAGCATCCAGCGTGGGTGGTTGTGCACGAAACAATCCTTCCCGGATATCTGGATTCTCAATGGCATCAAGGAAATGACCACGAGCCAGCCTATCTTGTCCATTCTCGTCAAATTCTGGATATGCCAGCACTGACAGGTCTCGTATCTTCTGACCTAGCTCTTGCAAAGATTCATTTGGTCCTCGACGATACTGGCGGAGTTCGGCCAGGTACACTTCAGCTTTTCCTGCAGGACCAAATCGTTTCTGCAATCTAGCAACCAAAGTCTCGTACGTCAAACGTACACCAGGTTGTTGAGAAAGCAGTTTAACAGCTGGCCCTCTCATGCAGGCTGAAAGATACCGCACTGCTTCATCCTTCGTCCAGTCATTCACTCTGCTGCAAGCTTCGAAATGAGTCAAATAGTCCAGAACTGATCCATGTCCGTCAAACTTGTCTGGAAGTACATTTGGCTTTCTATTAGCCAAATCTGCTCTGTAACTGCCATCTTGCGGATGCAATGATATAGGCACTTTTGTTTGCCCCCTGAAGGTGGAAGCAAACTGCCCACTTCCTGGTTCTGCATGTCCAGTAGCTCCGACGTCCGGTTGTGCGTAAATTGGGGAATCTGCCCATTGAGACGTGGTACTTGAGGACGGTACTGTTTGTTCCCTGGAACCAAAGTCTGTCCTTGAAGCGGATTTTACAGTTGGCGTGTTTGCCAACGATGCCCGAAGTTCTCTCATCATTTGGTCTACCTCGACCATACTTCTCTCTAAGTATGCCATGACAGCAGCTGGTGACGGTGGTTGTTCCATATTGGTGGATTTGTACCGGTCGGCAAATCCCACTCCTGACACCACGTGTAACGAAATCGACGCTGCTTCCTCCAGCTGCGGTTTCGGTCAGGATAGCCCGAGCTGAGGACGTGGTACGTTTGGCGGAAATATACCACCTTGTCGAACCTGCTTTCTCTCCAAACCTTGCTTTCTCTGCAAACCGTCACTACTGCGCTATTTCTGCTAGGTTACTCTTCAGAAGTACGCAGTACCGCACGACCATGTCTAGAAGTACGCAGCACCGCACGACCATGTCCAGAAGACTTCAGTACCGCACGACCATGTCCAGACCTCGTTTTCAGATTGTCATCCACCAGCTTCCCTGCGATGAGGTGCTAAGAAGGCCCGGGCAAAAACCAAGAAATCAATCACTGGCGTTGCG
The DNA here is from genome assembly GCA_025617745.1 of Heliocidaris erythrogramma. Lineage (NCBI taxonomy): Eukaryota > Metazoa > Echinodermata > Echinoidea > Camarodonta > Echinometridae > Heliocidaris > Heliocidaris erythrogramma. Next base: position 19,006,523 of record CM046860.1, on the reverse strand, counting down.
ATTGAACAAGTTATTCTCGAAATCTTCCAAATTAATATTTGGAAAGACTGTGCAAAACCATCATTTGAATCATTTGGCCCGCACACCAAGCCAGCCTGAAGTATCAGCCACCGTACTATCAGGCTCGGTGAGCGCTGACTTGGCATACAGTGAATGACTCAGCCATCGACCATTTTATTCAGTAAATACACCATAACATATGCAATCACATGTACAAGAAAAAGGGGTTAATTAAATACACATGCAATAATCAACTCCTATTTTCCTAACTTTCCTTGCTTTGACCTAGGCAAATGACCTACCAGATTAATTGGCATAAAATAATAAATTTTTATAATTGGCACAAATATAAAAACAACAAAAGTTACAGACTAAAGTGTAACTAAAACATCCTCTTTTCCCAGAAACGTAACATGATCGATCTCACATTTTGATAAAATGTTATTTCAATACGGTAATCGGCCAAAACGATTATTTCTATACGAAAACTTAAGCTTTTCTACGAAATTAAACCCAATTTCGTTACAATATATATATATATATATATATATATATATATATATATATCCACAACCGTTTGATCTATAATGACGTCAAATGATTTTTTTGATAGCCTTACAGGCTTTCATCATTTTTACACAATATCATATCTCAACCATTCAATTATACGGTAGCCGTTGCTATGTAAGATTTGTCTCAGCTTTAATTGCCTGAAGAAACAAGTTGGTGAGGTGATATTGCATGTTTAAAGGGCAATCCAACTTTTGTAAGAAAGTGATTTTGTCTGAAGGCAGAAAAATAAGAGAAACGCGATGGTTAAAGTTTGAAAGAAACCGGACAAAGAATAGGAAATGTTTGAAGAATGAGATCACTAAATATATTGCGAATCTCAAATTGGCGATTTGGTTAGTCTATTGTGACGTATTCACGGTCAACTCTCCCGTTTCTTGTACACTAAAATATCGTTAATTTCCAGGGGTTTTTCCTCGGGGCAGTAGGCCTACTCAATTATATTGTAGATAGCATATTGTACACTAAGAATTATATCACCAATTTCCGTTTTCCCTAGGCGCTCTTTCCTTCTGGGCAGTACTCAAATTATATTGTACATAGAATATTGTTGTAGGTCCTCAAAAAATAGAGATTTTTCTGAGTAATAAATTTTGAATAATTGACATTTTAGTCAGTTTGTGTGTTAGAGCAAATGATCACAATGATATTACTGATTTGGTAATACCATATGTATAGTGATTACAACTATGATTTTACCATTTTGCTGCTCTGATTTTTCTACTTTGTTTCATTAAAACTTGTCATCAAGTTTGGGTTTCCCTTTAATCGGATGATCATCAATGAGGATGTAAAATTATAAAGGCATATTTTGTTCAGTTGGTCTTCATTACTGAAGAGAGAGTGAGAAAGAGAGAGAGAGATATATAGATATATATATATATATATATATATATACATGTATATATATATAACATACTGTTTCTCTTATACTTGACGTGTCACCAGAGTACTCAGGACGTTCAGACCACATCTTCGTGTCGTCTACATACACGTTATCCGGTGTTACAGTCGGTGAACAGCATGGACCTCTGCGATTATCACTGTTGAAAAGCGCCTCAATTTCCGCCAGGTTGTACCGGCAGATTGCAGAGGAAGATGACGCCTTGGAGCTACAGAAATGAGAAAGCAGAAAATTATTTTAAAAAAAACTTTACACCGACGTGTATTACATGCAGCGCACAAATGATTAAAGGTATGAACTTCAAACTGGGTGATAATGTGCATCACCATAGAGTACCGAAGTGATGACGTCACAAAAAGCTATTTTTTCATTTTGACATTTTTTATACCATATCTCAAAGGAACATGGTGAAAAACATCCAGATCCCAAATTTTATGGCAATTGGCTCATTGGGCCCCGAGATATGGCCGCATGAACACCTCATTAGCCACATTGAAGTCAGTGTTAAATTGGCCTGGTTCTAAACTGTTAAGAACCAGGCCAATTTACACTGACTTCAATGGGGCTAATTCAAATATTCATATAGCCATACCTTGGGCCACCATGAACTGATTCATGTCAAATTTGATGTGTGAACGTTTTCCATCATGCTCTACCTAAATATGGTCATAAAAATACTGAAATACAAAAATCAAAATGTGATGACGTCACACTTCGGTACTCTATAGAAAGACGATCTGATTAGATTTTGGGTTAAGTAGGTCAATGGTCATAGATCAATGCTGATGTCGATTCATCACACATTCTGTCTGTAAAATTTCCGAAAATTCTCCTGTTTCGTTTTAGTTTTGCCCCAAGAAGAGAAACGAAAAGAAAGAAAGAAACGTCATTCGTATGCCTGACCGACAAGTTTAAAAGATCAAATCTTACTTCGGTGTAGTGAAGAGTCCGTAAATGACCATATCATTTCCCTGTGACACTGCGTGGATATCCTCTGAATGAAGAATAATAAATTGAGAAACATCAAGAGTTTCGTTTTAATAGTGATCTTGTAACTTTGATTATATTTATTGTGATGTATTTGATGTCACCTAGGCCTGGGAGCGGCCTGGGAGGGGAAAAGCAAACTGAATCAATGTGACATTCGATCGGGTCTCTCCTCCCGAATTAACTGATTGGGATGTGCAGGTGTACTACTGGGGTTTTCCCCGTACTCTTTATACGGAGAGCGCAATGGGTTCTTAATGAGCATAGGTTGTGAGTCTCCTTCACACGGGATCTCTAGTTTAATGTCCTATCCGTGAGACAGAATGTTTTCCACTTTAGCCTAGCCTGCGTCTATGAAAGAGGGGATGGGCACGTTAACACACAACGCAGACTTCAGTAATACGCCAGAATTGGATTCGACAGGCACACACTTTATACCGTCTCCAAATTTTGTCCATATAAAAATAAAGAATTAAGGAAAACACAAGGCCAGTATCGTTACTTTAGACGACAAAACCGCTTTACAGTTTACGGCAGTGGTTTGCATTGAGATTTGATTTTACTTACGAATTTCATTGTATATCATGGGAAAGTCGTCTCCACAAGAGCACATTAGTCGAGCTTTGAGATAAGTAGTGAACATACCACGCAATGGATTAGTCGCACCACCAGCATCATTCTAAATATAAGGAGAAGAAACGGATTGTAACTTTTACGAGAATAAAATTTTTACTGCCTCGTGTGCGTCCAGCGGGAGAGCACAAACGCATTTCTTTCTTTCTTTTTAAATGGTTTTAAACCTTTATTTGACTGGATCTATGCAACACTTTTCAGTCTGTCTGCGTCGTTAACAGTAAAATTTAGGCCCACAATTATAAAATAACAAAAAATAATAATAATTTTTAAAAAATAGAATAAAATAAAACAAAATTATGTTTGTGCCTTTCTTATTTTTCGATCTGCGATATTTTGTCGTTATTGTCATTCTTATTGCATGCCTCATAATTATTATACTCTACCGAGTGTCCCCCAAAAAGCGATACACTTTTAAAATGGCCCCCAAATAAAATATATTATCGATTTTTTGGAAAATTTGTATATATATATATATATATATGGATAGCTGAAGGTCTCTTCTATTACATGACACACACACACAAAAAACCCAAATATTTAATGCTTGGGTGAGCACTGCCCACTTTTGTAAAGGACATGAAAATTAGGTTGCGCACGAATTCACTATCCATTTTGGCTGAGATGAGAAGTTCTCCAGCTTAGAAATTGCTTAAGGTATGATGAGTTTATGATAGATTGTGATGGATATGGGTTTGTGCAGTTTTGTGTAATCAAAAGTTTATCCATCAGTGATCATAATTTGACTGTGGAAGTTTAAAAGCATTACCCGCTGTTGATCTGTGGTAATTGATAATGAATTACTAGGGTTGGGATTTGTGCTGGGTATGGCATGGTTTATGTCACCAGTATTCAGGAACAGAAATTTTACAATTCCGAATCAAACACTGATCCAATCAATCAATCAATCAATCAATCAAACACTGATTGAATCAATATGCAGCATCTTTGTTGATTGGAAGGACAATTGCTATTAGCCTAATGTCACAGATTATGCTTCAGGTATCATTGGGTAGAAATGGGTATTAATTAGCAAACTATGGTAAATGAGTCTTGGAAATGGAAGGGTTTTGGGAACGGAAAGATGGGATGAATGGATTGGAATGGAGCAAAATATCTACGGATGGACCTATGACAATGAAAAACACCTCCCGTAATTGTGACACGTCACACACACACACACACACACACACGTTTACATGGCTTTACTTCCGAGGACAACTATTGTTCCTCTATTGTTACTCGTCCTCGGACAGTCGACGGAATAAGGCATAAATTCATTGTTCGACGTTCGAGGACTATTGTCCGGCTTCCGAGGACCATTGTTGTCATGATTTTTTTTTTGTTCTCTGTCCGAAAATGTCCTCGGACATAATGCTAAACAAACGCACCCACACACACACATTCACATACATGGACTTGTGGGGACTTTATTGTTTTCTCCTATTGTATTTTGTACCCCGCAAGCACTTCTCCTATTGTATTTTGTACCCCACAAGCATGACGGAATAAAGGCCATCATTGTGCTCTATTGTTCTCTGTACCCCACAACTGCATATATGTAAAAGCACACCCACGCACACAACCACACACACAGCCCCCCCCCCCCCCCCTTCAAAACGAACTACCAGGAGCACCGCTACAATTACCACAGATATCAACAACAAATAATACAGTACTGTCAAAACAATTACTTCCATAATCAAATTGTTATTAAAAAGACAATACATGATCACACATGCATGAAGTTTTGAATTCATAAGCCATGTCATTCACTGTACAAACCCATATCCATCATCATAAAAAATACTCATCAGAAAATCAGCAGTTCTAAACTGGATAACTTTTCACTTCACCCAAAGTGGGTAGCCAATTCCTGCGCAACCTAATTTTCACATCCTTTACAAAAGTGGGAAGTGCTCACTCAAGCATAAAACATTTTCGGACTTTTTGGTGTCATATGATAGAAGAGACTTTCAGCTATCCATATACTGTATATATAAATTTTCCCACAATTTCACAGAATTTCTTTTATTTGGGGGACATTTTCAAAGTGTATCGCATTTCTGGGACACTCGGTATAATCATGCTATTCGAAATCAAAATCGTTATAGAATAGACAATCTTATCTACAAAATAGCATGATATATTCAACGTATCATGGGGTGTTTCACAAAGAGTTTTCTAGTTGCGAGCGGTATATGACACATCACCGCATTGGTCAGATCATGGTCAGATCATGCTCAGGGGACGCGCGCTGTCGGGTAATCTACCAATAAGAACGCGTTTAATACCGTATGCGCATTGGCACTTACACGTCATGAATAACTCTTTGGATGAATGGATTGGAATGGAGCAAAATATCTACGGATGGACCTATGACAATGAAAAACACCTCCCGTAATTGTGACACGTCACACACACACACACACACACACACACACGTTTACATGGCTTTACTTCCGAGGACAACTATTGTTCCTCTATTGTTACTCGTCCTCGGACAGTCGACGGAATAAGGCATAAATTCATTGTTCGACGTTCGAGGACTATTGTCCGGCTTCCGAGGACCATTGTTGTCATGATTTTTTTTTTGTTCTCTGTCCGAAAATGTCCTCGGACATAATGCTAAACAAACGCACCCACACACACACATTCACATACATGGACTTGTGGGGACTTTATTGTTTTCTCCTATTGTATTTTGTACCCCGCAAGCACTTCTCCTATTGTATTTTGTACCCCACAAGCATGACGGAATAAAGGCCATCATTGTGCTCTATTGTTCTCTGTACCCCACAACTGCATATATGTAAAAGCACACCCACGCACACAACCACACACACAGCCCCCCCCCCCCCCCTTCAAAACGAACTACCAGGAGCACCGCTACAATTACCACAGATATCAACAACAAATAATACAGTACTGTCAAAAGAATTACATCCATAATCAAATTGTTATTAAAAAGACAATACATGATCACACATGCATGAAGTTTTGAATTCATAAGCCATGTCATTCACTGTACAAACCCATATCCATCATCATAAAAAATACTCATCAGAAAATCAGCAGTTCTAAACTGGATAACTTTTCACTTCACCCAAAGTGGGTAGCCAATTCCTGCGCAACCTAATTTTCACATCCTTTACAAAAGTGGGAAGTGCTCACTCAAGCATAAAACATTTTCGGACTTTTTGGTGTCATATGATAGAAGAGACTTTCAGCTATCCATATACTGTATATATAAATTTTCCCAAAATTCCACAGAATTTCTTTTATTTGGGGGACATTTTCAAAGTGTATCGCATTTCTGGGACACTCGGTATAATCATGCTATTCGAAATCAAAATCGTTATAGAATAGACAATCTTATCTACAAAATAACATGATATATTCAACGTATCATTGGGTGTTTCACAAAGAGTTTTGTAGTTGCGAGCGCTATATGACACATCACCGCATTGGTCAGATCATGGTCAGATCATGCTCAGGGGACGCGCGCTGTCGGATAATCTACCAATGAGAACGCGTTTAATACCGTATGCGCATTGGCACTTACGCATGAATAACTCTTTGTGAAACTCCCCCCCCCCCCCAGCAGTGGCGTATCTACGTGGGGGGCAGAGGGGGCACGTGCCCCGGGCGGCTCTTGAAGGGGGCGCAAGAAACGCAAAAGAGAGAAAGAAAAGGGGGAAAAATACAAGAAAATTTATGGTCTTTGAGGGTTATAATTTGCGTCCCAGTCAAGGCCAAATGCGTAAGAAATTGTGTTGTGTAGGGGTTGAAATGCGAAAATTTTCTAAAGCTCGGTCGCTTTGCTCCCTCGCGTAATTATGTTCAGGATCTAGCTATTTCGCGCCCCCATTGGCATTTTTAAAGTGTTAACCATTCATTTGACTCTAGTTGCTTTGCTCCCCCCCCCCCCCCCGCATAAGGCAGGAGCTTGTTAAATTTTGCGCCCCATATGGGATATTATGTGCATAAAGATAACTTTTCAAAGTATAGAACTTGCCTTACTAAATTCCTCAGATACATTTCTTCAGGTTTTCATTCATATTGCGCCCCCCCCCCCCTCCCAAATAAGAATGTTAAAAAAATATTAAATTTTTTTTTTTTTAATCTATTGCTAGGTCGCTCTATCCCCTTGGATTTTTTTTCTAAGGAGAAAATACATAAGAAATTTCAATTTGAGGGGTGAAAAAAAAATCTGCCGCTCGGTTGCGTTGCTCCGTCGCTTGTACAATAATTCATTAATTTGGGCTAAGACCCCGGGTTATTTATTTATTTTTTATTTATTTATTTCTGATCTTTTGTCAGGATAGCCCATTCACCATTAAGTAGTGGTCTTCCATGGGGCCCTGAATAATAATAAACATATTTACATCAAAATGCATAACGTATATGCATAATAGTTCAAAATAAAAAAATCCTCAGTAAAATTAGAGAGTGCAAACAAAGCAATAATAGACGTGGCGCAAACGAATACTCATTTGAAAAATAAACAAATATCAGTAAACTAGCTCAACTGTAATGCCAATATGAAAATAATGATTCAGTCGCAAATATGTGCACAAATCATACTAATATTACAGAATAAGCACTGAGTGTATGTTAGGCTGAGTTATTCATAAATTACAACTTTGTTTAAATGAACTGACAGAGGAAGCTGTTCTCATCGAATTATGGAGCTTATTCCATTCAAATATAGAAGATACAATTGGGCTACACTTATAACAATCAGTGTGAAATCTGGGCACGCGTAAACATCCACTGTCTCTTTGTCTAGTATGATGCTCATGTACATCGTTAGGATTGATTAAGCCTACCTGAAGGTAAGAAGGTGCTAAGTTATGAACACATATAACGCGACTCAGCTCAAACCGTTTGTCTAGTGTCATCCATTTAAGACTAGTGAACAAATCAGCCGACAGTGTGTCATATGTTTTGTTCAGTATTATTCTTGCGGCCCTCTTCTGAATTTTTTGCAGCTTATTTGTATGGGCTTGAAATCTGTTCGACCATACAACAGAGCAGTAATCAAATCGTGGCAACACTAGACTGTTATAAAGCAACTTTAAGGACTGCATAGGCAAAAAACACTTTGCTCTCTTTATTATGCCTATGTTTTTCTGGGTAAGTTTACATACGTTTTCAATTTGTTTAGACCATTTCAATTCTTCATCTATCAAAACTCCTAAGCATTTGGTGAATTGAACTCTTTTTATCAAATTACCATTTAATGGTTATGTGCATCTAAACTTATTTTCACGTAGTGCCATCATTTCTAAATTAAAAACGTACAATAATCTGAGTTTGGGTATGAGGGGGCGGAAATTTGATAGTTTGCCCGGGGGCCAGAATACATAGCTACGCCACTGCCCCCCCCCCCCCCCCCCCCGATATGGCATAACTGAACTTGACATTACCTTACAGACGCGGGCTACTCGTGAATATATAATCTGTTGTAGGTGATTTTCCAAGGCTCTTTCACGGAAGAAAAAGTAAATGAAATTCCCATGTTCGATCGGCTCCCCAACAAAATCTAGAGGTGCTGCAAGGAGAAAGATTTAGCAATATGGTAAAGAAATCTCACCCTTGTCACGGCAGCTATGTTACAACCACTGGTATAGCCAGGCTTGTTGAACAGGGGGCATGGACGGGGGGGGGGGGTGACACACAAAATCACAGAGTCACACTTTAAAAAAAATACTTATTTATTCATTGATTCAGTTCTTCCATGAATATTACAAATTAAGCATCATTTCCACAATATAATTCAACATGGCAATAAACACAATACAAATACATAGTTACACACACACACACACCCACACACACACACCCACACGTTTACATGGCTTTACTTCCGAGGACAACTATTGTTCCTCTATTGTTACTCGTCCTCGGACAGTCGACGGAATAAGGCATAAATTCATTGTTCGACGTTCGAGGACTATTGTCCGCCTTCCGAGGACCATTGTTGTCATGATTTTTTTTTTGTTCTCTGTCCGAAAATGTCCTCGGACATAATGCTAAACAAACGCACACACACATACCCACACAACACACACACCCTTCGGGGTAGGAGCAGGGTTAATGTTTTGACCCCTAAGTTACCGTGGATTTCCTTTTCGCGGGATGTGCCCACCTGCATGGCTACGACTATGGGTAGATCCATGCATTGATATCTTCTTTTTTTCTGTCTTCCTTTAGCAAAACGAATCGTGCAGTTGCATAAGAATACAGTTTAGAACTTCACTTTTGTAACAATCTTTTTCTATAAACTAGTTTTTGATCCCCATGTAATACCCACATGCGTAGATGGCGGGTGGGGGTGGGGATGCATCTCCCAGAATTTTAGATAGGCGGGTGGCGTGTACAATCATCCTGTCCGCCCCCAGTGTCAGTGTTCTCTATCTATCTATATAATGTATTGAAGTATATAAAACTTGAATTTAACTGAAATTGAATTGAATCTGTCTATGTCCAATATCTTGGTAGCCTCTTGTCGAGGCCCTGGCGCTGTTGAAATCCTTGGCGATATAATTTCTGGCTCGCTTCGCTCGCCAGAAAACCGAGGCGCTTGCGCTGAGGGCCTCTTGACACCCGACCTGAATTATATATTCATGAGGCACGATTTCCTACTGAATTATGCATGAAACGTGAATAGTCAGATAACCGCGGCGATCGCCCAGCAAATTGGCCAATGAAATCTCAAGGATTTCTTACTTCAGTTCTGGACTAGTCTATTATTATTTTTTTTTTTTTTTTTGGGGGGGGGGGGGGATTACGTAAATCTCTTGCTCAAAATACATTCACAGACAAGCACATTATGAAGAATTCGATCTCTAGCTTACAAACCATGGTAATTTGAAATAAGACAAATGTACATATTTCTCAAGAGATCATCATATATTTACAAATAATGAAGAATGGGCAATAAAAGTCCCCGTTCAACAACTTCACTGCCCGGCAAGGCCCCGGGGGATCCGCCTGGCCCTCGCGAAGCATGCAGCAGTCTCACTCTCCATCCCTGGCCCACGGAGGTAATCAGCACAGAGCGGTAGCGCGTGAAAAATAACACTTTTTCCATAGCCAGTAGGCAGATTCACAAAAACATCTTGTCCTTTAAGTGCAGATTTGATTGCATCAACTTGCAAATCTTTGAAGCTGTCAATCTTCAACATTCTAGCGGCATATTCTAAGCTCTTACAAATACCGTCATCACTCGTCGTGGAAGAAACGTTGAACGCCATTTTGGGCTGCGATTAATTAATATGTAAGAAATAGCGTGCAGTAGAGTCATGAATATTTAACATTACGTCATGGTAGCTCGCGCTTGTTGGATGATTTTCACCGACCAAAATTTGGTCGGAATATTCGTCAAAACAATGAAATACAAAAGAAATTCAGATCGGGTGTCAAGAGGCCCTCTGCGCAAGCGCCTCGGTCTTTCTTTTGCCTCCATAACGCCAAGGATTTCAACAGCGCCAGGGCCTCGACAAGAGGCTAATATCTTGGCGGCTGTTGTGACGACAATGTGATGAATCTTAAGACACAAGATCCATCAGTGTTTTAGGGTTGTTTTATTTCTGATTTCTGAGGTGATTGAGGTGCCAATATTCATAAAGAGTGGTAATGTTCATGAAATAACAAAAGCAATCTAAATAACTAATTATGATAGAAGTACGAAAGCATACGACGATATATAACCACAAGGCGTGATTCAGCTTTTATACGGTAGTTTGTTCCATAGGATCTCTAGGCTTGCACTAGTATCTGTTCCGCGTTTAAGCGACGATTCCATTCCCAATAAGGCAATACTATATCCTTTCCAACCCCCTACAGAGCTTCAGAAATCCTTTTGAAATACCAATTTAATTAATTTCACCAAACAACATCACAAGTGTCGAACATTTCGACGGAGGCTATTACCATAATGGCTTTATGGCAACACAAGGACTTGGGACCCTTGTTGTTTTATATATATATTTCCATGGGTATATATATATATATATATATATACGAAAGTTGAAATGTTGAGTACTTCCAAAGAGTGCTCTATGCCTTACAGCAGAGCATATTAATCAATGGTGTACCTGCTCAATCCGACCTTATATATATATATATATATATCCATGGGTATATATATATATATATATATATATATATATATATATATATTTATATATATGTGGGGGGGGGGGGGTGTGCGCGCGCGCGCGCGTGTGTGTGTGTGTTGTACTCATAGGTTGTACTCACCGTACATCACTTGGTCCGCATTATCTGCAGTTACAATATCCTCAGTACCAGTCTCAGCCTTCACTCTACCGATTTGAAATTCTACTTGTCCCGATGCACCCCGCATATTCTTTAGTCCTCCAATGAAGTACTGCAATCCATCTATACAAAATGTTGAGAAAATTAAAAGGGTCAAAAAGATAATAATTATGTGATATTAACAAAGAGAAGAAAATTACTTATAAAAGAATTGAAGTAAAGTCTGCAATGGACATCATTAGACAAATAAAACGGTAAAAAGTCTAATATTCACTGGAGTCATTTGACATAACAATATCGTTGACATGAAATCACAATCACACAATACATGTACTTTATGATATGTTCATGTCGTTAATAAACAGTCTACTTGTTGTGTAGCTAAACCTTAGGTAATATGTTCTTAGATCATTAAGTCCATATTTAACAAATTAAAACTGGGTGTTGAAAAGATGAAGAATTCTACTGTACCCTCTGTCAAGATGGCTGTCACGTTTTCAATAGGATCAGTTGGCATGTTTTCCATGGGTATTCCATTGTCACAAGATATATCCTGTCAAAATATAGGTAAATTGAGATGTTATACCGTCTGTATCGATAAAGCTAGAATTTGCCTTGGCTAGCGGGCAACCTTGCAACCGGGCGAGCAATGGAAGCAAGCAAGAAACAATTTGGAAAATTGTATCCATATTGACAGGCACTCGTTTCATATTCTTATCCATTTTTAGCGTTCCATTGTAATTTGTCATCCGATTATATATTGAGAAATTCCAATGAGACCACCTTGTCTATCAGTAATTGCTTTACCAACCTCTGAATCTCTTACGGATGGGGGGGGGGGGGGGGGGGTCATTAATTTCTGAGCATTTCTCACTTTTCTCAAGCTTCTTTTGCCATTTTCATTCTTCCTCTCTATTACAGCGTATAGAGACATATTATTATTATTATTATTATTATTATTATTATTATTATTATTATTATTATTATTATTATTATTATTAGTATCATCATCATCAAAGCGACCTTCATGTATAAGAGAAGAAGTTTATAAGTCGGCCTATGTTCCCGCTTGTTTCAATGTGCTTAAAGTCACCTGTGACACAACCTGACAGTAAACACTTAAAAACTTAAAATTTATCACAAAAGACCAAAGTCTTCTAACCATAAAACGATGCTGAATTAAACATAATGAAAAAATGTTATTTCTACGATGGCTTTTCTGTTGCCTGTTCAAGACATGTCAAAGGAAAAATGCACTGCAAAGTTGACAAAATAATATCATGATTGTTTGCATGCGTCTTCTAACTTCCATGTAGATGCTAGTTATAGTCGATAGGAGAACGGGTAATGCATAAATTTAAATTCTTATTATCATGAAAGAAATCATGATGCGAATCGTTTATTGTTGAAACACATTTTGAGGTCAATTGGAACGTTCACAAACTCATTGCGATGTTTGAAATATATTCTCACCTAAAGGACTAACGAGTAGAATAATCAATACTTTATATCTACAACTAGAAAGGCCGTCAAAGGCGGCAGACCCACGCCTTAGCGGCGCAACAGAGTAGTTGCATTCTTTCCTTAATCGATTCTTTCCTGTCACTATATTTTATATTTTATATTTTTCTCCTTTTTTTATCGCAATAGATTAAGCGTGTAATTGGGTTTTTACAGACGTGTATCAATCAGATATGATTATTTACGTCTGGGACCGACCTTTAACGTCACCATCCGAAAGACGTGACTCAGTCTCGAACCTGGGTCCGCTGAATCAGTTTATAACTTCCACTGGTAGCTGGATTACAGGCGCACGCCACAACGCCCAGAGTTTTGGCATAATGTACTATTTAATACATGCATGTAAAATATTACGGTTACTTATTTTTATTATTATGTAATTTGGCACACTGATACTGCATGTGAATATATTTGTTTGTGTATTTTACCTTGATTATTGTGAAAAATGTTATTTTGAAAAAGGAAATAATAAAATATTCTTAAAAACAAAAAAAAACTATCCGAACTGAAGTTCCTATAACCGATCATCACCAAAATCGAATCGATTATTTTCTTAATCGATTCTTTCCTGTCACTATCCGAACTGAAGTTGGGGTCAAAACTTCAAGGTCACACAGAATTTGCAGGGTTCAACCGATCATCACCAAAATCTAATGGATTCTTCCCCTGTCATTATCCGAACATTCCCTGAAAATTTGGTGCAAATCCGTTCGCCCGTTCTCTAGTTATCTTGTACACAAACAAACAAACAAACAAAGAAACAAACAAACAAAAAAACAAACAAGCCCTTTACATAACCCTGCCGATTTCATCGGCGTGGGTAATCAGACAATTTAAATCAATAGATAAAATAATATTTAATATCACTAATTATCAGATATACGTACATGGACCGGTCAAAGCCCGGCACATCCCAGCAAGACCAACGGCCCACGAGACCAACATATCGGTCTCGTATTCGGTCGGTCTCATGGGGGCCCTCCCCTGTATAGACATGCCCTGTGGATAATGCGTATGTGGTTTTCAAGCAAAGCGATTTGCCCTACCCCGCTGGGCTACTGACATTCAGGGTCCGATGCTTAACTACTTATATTCGCTATAATCCTACCTTAACTTTTAAAGACAAAAGTGACAATCGCTTAAAGTTAGTGAAATAAACTTGCAGATCAAAATAATTCAATCTTACCGAGCTAGTTTTTTTACAACTCCAGCATCTAGGACTTGATGCGTCATATGTCCCACATACTCGAAACGATGTCGGATCACTGGCGTCATCAAACCAATTAGAAATGTAATTCTGACATATGAAGTCTGTTTTCTGCCAATGAAAATTAAAGATGTAAACAATACCTACAATTAAAATAAAAAAGTTATGTGAATGAAATACAAGTAAACTGTAGCTCTTTGGAAGCTTAGGGGACCTTATGTTTTACATTATGCACAAAAATGGATTATTACTATAAATTATGTATCATTATTATCATTATCACTAAGATTTTGACATATATGTAGACTAATGGTAATTTTTCGAATGATCTTTTTATTTTTTTAAAGATGGATTTAGATTCGTTGAAAATTTCGAAAACAGTTTCAGTTTTCTGATTGCGAGAGGACCATCATCATGATAAAAACGTATTCCTCACAGTCCACCACGTGTCATTAATTAGTCTTGGACTGTGTCGTTCCCTTTAATAAATAATTTTTCGTTTTTGATAAGATACAGTTATGCGTGTCGATACATTGTCAGCGATGTTCAGAAAAGATAAAAATCTATATGAAATTTTGCGAATAGACACATTTTACATTAAATTTACACTGCACAATCGAAAGAAAAAGAAAATCGAATTTAAGGGGCCTACCGATCCTGATAAATTTTGATTAAATTTTGATTAAGGACTCATACCATTATAACCATTTATCAAATGTGATAATCCGTTGGACTACACTGACCTGAAAACTCAGATAACTTTGATAACAGAATATTTTCTACGTTCAGCATAGGTGCTTTTTTATGTAAAGCACTGACTAAATAATCTGTTCGGCTCTCAATGTGCTCCTAAAACATTTATATAATATTGACTGGCCAGTGTAGCGGCAGATACGGTGATCGGCAGATACCGTTCTAAAAACAGCCAAGAACACTATCTGCCGGCGGATCATGTTCCAACCCCCGGCAGATACCGTACCTAGAAATAGCAACAAATAATGTATGCAAACTGGATTCCAAGTATTGTAGTTCATTCATTAATAACAGGTTAATGGAATACTCGTTACTAGGTCCCCAGGAAAGAAACATCCATAAATTTGAATCACTTAAACAGGTCTATTATTTAGGCACGAGAGTGTCTCGTACAAATCTGCCAATATACAATGCACCTTATCCGGCAGATGGTTCCGAGGTAGAACGATATCTGCCGGCGGATACGGTATCTACCGGAGAACCGTATGTGCCGCTACACCGGCAATATTTTGTCGTATCTCGCGAAAGTAGGACCGGTCAATATTGTTTTGATTATCCACATCACACATCTAGAGCAAACAAGTAGTATTAAAAATTACCATTTGTAAAATGGATATCCAAATTTAATCCCTTTCGTCAAATTCGCAAATCCAATTTTCCCACTATACTGTGTGCAACAACAAACTGCGCGCTGCCGTGCTGCAATACTGTGCGCTGCACCACTAGGAAATATACAGTATAGGTTATAATAGTTACATAATATCGGACGGCCTTGAGTGGGATATCAGAATATATTGCAGCAACGGAATCATACAAATACAATATCCTGAAGAAGAATAAAATTTACAAAACCAATACTAACAATATATAAAAACATATGAATTACATGTACATAGCAAAAATATCTGATGTTTTGGTGTCAAAAATAGACATTTGAATGTCTTAGCATGGTAACCTCGCTAGTCATAAGGACCGCTAGTCATAAGGATCAGTGGCTCATAAGGACCGCTAGTCATACGTGTAATTTCCTATACCTGTAGGGTCGCTATTCATAAAGCTAAAAGGGGGTCACTATTCATAAACTCATAAGGAGCATTATTCATAAGGATTGCTATTCATAATATGAGAAGAGGGTCGCTATTCATAATCGAAGAAAAGGGTCATTACTCATAAGGGCCGCTATTCATAATAAGTCATAAGGGTCGCTATACATAATACAGATACAGGGTCGCTATTCATAATACCAAATCGGGGTCGTTAATCATAAAGGTCGCTATTCATAAAGGTCAATATTCATAAGGGTCGCTATTCATAAAGGTCAATATTCATAAGGGTCGCTATTCATAATCGGAGAAGAGGGTCGCTATTCATAATCAGACAAGAGGGTCGTTATTCATAATCGGAGAAGAGGGTCGCTATTCATAATCACAGAAGAGGGTCGCTATTCATAATCAAAGAAGAGGGTCGCTATTCATAATCAGAGAAGAGGGTCGCTATTCATAATCAAAGAAGAGGGTCGCTATTCATAATCAGAGAAGAGGGTCGCTATTCATAATCGAAGTAGAGGGTCGCTATTCATAATCACAGAAGAGGGTCGCTATTCATAATCGAAGATGAGGGTCGCTAATCATAATCAAAGAAGAGGGTCGCTATTCATAATCACGAAGAGGGGCGCTGTTCATAATCGAAGAATATCTTAGGGTTAGGATTATTTGTCAAATATTATAATATGATTTTCATTGTTCAATGAACACTCAAATATGAAAGAACAAAAATAATAATATTGGATGGGATCTAGACAACCCACGGCTGTGTCGAGCCAATATGGGGACGGGCGATGAAACAAATACACCCCTTAAAAACAGGCGAGAGCAAAAAAGCGTGAGGAAGCGGAGGAAGAGAACGATAAAAGCTACGAAATTTGCGTCAGTATTCGCGCTTCCCGTGGGGAAAACGTCTGAGGGACCCCCCCCCCCCCCTCTCCATGCACCCACCCCTGTTACATACAGTGCAGTATTGCGACGAGCCATTATCTTTATCTCAGATTTGCTATAAAACGTCAGAGCTTTCGCACGGGAGGGGGAAAACCATATAGTTACATACCCCTAACAACTCTATGGGGGAATCTCCCCTCCCTGCATCCATCCCCCTGGGGAGCACGCAAAGAGTGCTCATCACCAAATTGGCACGCTTCGCGGGCTCACAAACGCCCCATATTGAAAAATCCTGGCTACGCCTGTGTCACCCCCCCCCCCAATCAGTCCGATCACGTTGCGCTATTCTACCCATCTTGTTTCGGTACAAGCACATAGTACTGACAATTTCGTCAAAGCAATTCATAAATGGCATAGTCTGTGTGCGGGTGGCGAGGGGGGGGGGGTGCTGTAGTAGGTGTTGCCACCAGGTGTTGTTCTATCATGTCCATAATCCTCAGAGATAGGCGAGATAGCTCAGAGGTCGAACAGTGGCTTTGTAACTGAAGGATGCGTGTTTGAAACCAGGATGCACTCATGTCCTTTGGTAAGGCATTAACCTCAAGTCCCTCGGAGAGGACTTAACCCTAATAGGCCGGGGGCGGATTCCCCCCCCCCCCCCTTCGACGTTTCGCGTAATATGTTCGCATTGCGAAAAGCAGTCACCACGCCGCTTCACTACTTTTTTCTTTCAAGTCTTGCGCAACTTTTGAGACCAAATTTGTGATGTCCGCGCGTGCGGTTCCGGAGTTACCCAACATTTCGTAAGTGCATGTCAGACCCAAAATTGTTCAAAAACGTGATTTCGTGTACAAATCCAATCCAAATTGTGTTTCCAGCTAAAATTCATAAATGTTTCATTATTTTTACTTTTACTGTTTAAAAACAATTAATTTTATGTTGTTTAGGATTAAAATAGTGTCGCCGACAAATTCCATCTAAAAAACAATAAAAAACATAAGAAAAAAAGGATTTTTACCGGTTTATTTGATCAGAATCTGACAAAGAGTCTCTATACCAAAAATTAGCAGTTTTGGGGCTTTAATTAATTAATTAGAGCAAATTAATTTTATGCATAAATTAGCATAATTAATTAGTTATTAAATTTTTCGGAGAAATTGACTATACAGTTTTGTAGATTACGTGGTCGGCGACGTGTGTGCCGATTTTCGTTGCGAATGCGAGGTGGACGGCCGAGATCTTAGGGGGCGGAATCAGCCCCCCACCCCCGGCTGTGAGATGGGTCTAAAATAACCCGGCTCTGTTAGGGTTAAAGCCGTTGGTCCTGTGGTTGTTTACATACAACCAATACGCTTTACAGTATAAAGAAATGGGAATAAATTTGATAGAATTGAATTAAGGTCAAACAAACATAGAAAATACATGATGCGCATGCCATTGTAATGGGGGGGGGGGGGGGGGGGGGGGGGGGGGTGGCCTGTAGGATTGGCTTGTATCATCCCCCCCGCAATAATTCACCTTCAATAAATGACATGATCAAATAATATGATCAGGAGGAGGAGGAGGATGACCATGATGATTATTATTCATAGGATCACGATCGATCAACATGGTGATAATTTTTGTCATGATTTTTGTTAAGATTATGATAAGGAAGACCGAAATAAAGATTTCAAAGAATATAATGAAATAAATGAGTTAGTAATTACCATGAAAGAACATGCACTCAAATGCTCTGAGAGGTGATTTTTAACTCGGGGAAATTTGAAAGTCCCAACCGTGGGAGGGCATACTTCATTCTCATCCATGCCCATAAACAGGGGCACACTGTAAAAACGGTAGATGCCAATGAATTGTACGTTACTAAAATCACGTATTATGAAAATATTACTATCCCACCCCAAAATAAAAACGAAATATAATTTTTCGCGGCAATTTCTAAGCCCGTATCCGGACAACTACCCCTACAACTAATCTCCAGGACAAATACCCCCTACGAGAATCCCACCCCCCCCCCCCTCCTCCCCGCCCAACTTTCCCTCATCTCCCCCAAATGGACGATTACTGGAACTTGAGATAAAGGCTAAGGATTAGGTCTTCACAGGAGTTGAGAAACGGGAGGATCTGGATGATTCAGTGATTCATTTATTGTCATGCAACAAGGATACAAATTGTGTTACAATCTGATTTCCCAATTTCAAGCATAAAAAATTACACGTGATGGATAAGAATGAATACAGAAAAATATATTAATGCACATGTATCAAAACTATATTAACACATTGAGAAAGAGGCATGACAATAATTATTCCATGATAAATCTACGTAAACAGTATACAAAAGGAAATAAGAGTACAAGCAAGAGGTCCATGTCTTGCAGAAAACCATGCAGAAACAAAGAAACAAGAAGCTGGAAAAGGAAGGAAAGAGGAAGAGAGAGAGAGAGAGAGAGGAGGAAAAAGAAAAAAGAAAGAACGAAAAGGGTACATAAATAGACAACCAGTACTTCCTCTAACTCTAAAATAGGTGTGGCAATGACACTCCAATATTCAAAACAAAGCACATGTCTGCGTGTATGTGGGTGTGTGGATGGGGGGGGGGGGGGGGGGGTCCTCTCCTCCCACGTAGATGTATGGATTAGACATCGTTTTTTTAATTATTAAGGCACTGGCAAAGCGCCGTTCAAAATGTGGGGAGTATTGATAAATATAGTTCACTTTTTTAGAAAATAGGGATATATTTGACAAAAACCGGAAATGCATTGTATAGAGCTTTCTTAAATACAATACCGTTGGGCCTTGGGTTGTCCTTCCTCCATATCCCTTTCTTATCTGATTTAAATGACAACCCTCTTCTTTGATTATGAATAGCGACCCTCTTCTGTGATTATGAACAGCGACCCTCTTCTCCGATTATGAATAGCGACCCTCTTCTGTGATTATGAATAGCGACCCTCTTTTGTGATTATGAATAGCGACCCTCTTCTCCGATTATGAATAGCGACCCTCTTCTGTGATTATGAATAGCGACCCTCTTTGTGATTATGAATAGCGACCCTCTTCTTCGATTATGAATAGCGACCCTTATGAATATTGACCTTTATGAATAGCGACCTTTATGAATAGCGACCTTTATGAATAGCGACCCTATTTTCGTATTATGAATAGGGACCCTTATGATTAACGACCCTGATTTGGTATTATGAATAGCGACCCTCTTTCCATATTATGAATAGCGATCCTTATGTCTTATTATGAATGGCGGTCCTTATGAATAATTACCCTTATGAATAGCAACCCTTATGTCTTATTATGAATAGCGGTCCTTATGAATAATTTTTTTTTATGAATAGCGGTCCTTATGACTAGCGAGCAGCGACATAGTCTTGGCATGTGTAACAGAGTTGATAGTCAAGTATATTTTGAAGTGAAATATTGTTTTAATTTTCTTTTAAAGAGGGAGAGAGAAATGCATGAACAAATGTATTTAGATAATGAGTTCCAGACTATTGGGAAACTGAAACGAACCGATCGTTGTAAAACATTTTACATAAGTGAAATGAGCTGCTGGTGCGTGTATTATGGGAATGAATTATACTATTAATATTAAACATTTCAAGAATATTTTTTGGTAGAATTTTCTTAAAGTAAGAAAATCCGAGTAGCACGATCTGATATTGATAAAGTGAGCTTTAACGACCTGAAACAAGCAAGAGAAGAAGGTATTTTTACATCTTTTGTGATACTGCAAAGGTATTGATAGTGTAATGAATAGAATTAATAAAACATACAGTCTATACGTACACAGGATATTGTGTCGTACTGCACCTTGCATGTATTTTAATGAGTTTGTGCCTAGCCTCTTACCTAGTCTCATTACATCTTCCTTCTTAGGACAAAACTTATGGCATTCCTCACTCCTTATATAGTAATTCGATATTCCAGTTGCGGGTGTACTTCGTTTGCACTTCTCATTTCATTATGACTGCAGTAGGTTTATAACATTCATGACCTTTCTACAGCCCACCTATATTGTTGTACTTGTTCAACTTTAGTTATTATTATTATTATTGTTATCATTACTATTATTATCATTATTGTTATTTATTGAATTTGTCTTAGCATTGGTATTATTCTTCTTCTTATTATTATCATTACAACATTATTTCCTACGTTAGGCGGAATCCTAACAATGCGGTTTATTCCGTCGCTGGAAAAAGAGTTATTATTACCATTATTACTATTATTATTATTATTATTATCGTTGTTATTATCATCATTATCATTATTACCACTGTCACACCTGAACAAAACTTACCTCTCCGTAACCAGCTGTTAAGCATACGCTTGAACTAGGTTGAGAAATCCTAAGTGAGGCGTCGTATTCCTGATATAAAGAGAAAGAGGAATAAAGCTACAATAATAATCCGTTGTTAAGTGGTCAAAAATAGCCTTATTGGAAATTTTGTGAGGATTTTTTGGAAACTTACATTTTTAGGAAGATAATGTTATCACTAAAACTATATGCATTGTTTCCAAATTTTATAATGGGTCTGGAATTACTTTTCGGTCATTATTTTTTTTTTAAACACTCGTAATTGCAAAAGGATATCACTACTCCTTGTATGGAAATGATATTGGAGATGATGATGCAGAACAAATGTAATTATAGCAAATAAAGGCATTTATTCATATTTTATTTCATACGTCCTCTACGATGATAATGAAACATTGTCTTCTGCTCTAATGATTGTTTCCGCAGTGCTTAACTTAGAGCAAATCTTATATCAGTGATGAATGATCGATAAAATTAATGGCAAGATAAACTATATTCTTTACTTTGAAAATGTGTTAGCAAATGAAGTACCAGTTAAAATCAAGTGGTATGAAAAAAGTACTAATAGTAAGGTGATATTCAACACGATCAACACCGATCAACACATGTCTTATAATAACTTCATGAACACTCTTTTAATGAATTAATCCCTCTTGTAAAATGTAAACCCAACAACAAACGAAAGCCACAAAATTCTTGGGTTAGAAAATTACTACTAAGATCCATCAATAGGAAAAATAACATCGATTACAAGTATTGTGCAAATCCGACCGATGCAACACATGAAAAATATTTCAAATATTAAAAAAATGTAACAACTCTTTTACGATCTGAAAAAATGGGAATTATTACTGTTCCAAATTTTTCAAATAATATAAAAGAAACATGGAAAGTAATTAATGCTGCTCTAAATAAGAAAAAGAATCATAATAACCTCACCCATATATATGAAGATTAATGATATAATATTGTTCACGATAATTTTGCTTAAGATAAAAGTTTTAATAATTACTTTTCAAAGTCCAAATCCATCTAACACGATATCCCGCACTAATAAAATTTTTGAATGCTTTTTCATTAATAAAAACCCCAAATCATTAATCTTCATTCCAACTGGCACTAATGAAGTCATAAAAATTATGGAAAACCTTAAAAATAAATCGAGCCCAGGATATGACGACATACATGTAAGTAATGATTTACTAAAAGACATTATCAATGGGATTGTTATTCCAACATGTTATGAATATTTGTCAACTGTCAAAGGAACTGTTCCCGACGAAATTGAAATTGCTAAAGTGGTTTCCATTTACAAAAAGGAGATCCATCGGATTTAGGTTACTATAGACCTGTGTCTCTTTTATCTTCTACTTCCAAAGTTCTGGAAAAAATAATTTATGATCGTACAATAACATTTGTAAGGAGTTTTGACCTTTTGTCTAATTCACAATTCGGTTATAGGCAAACGCACTCAACAACGCATGCAATTGCACATTTTATTAATCACATGACAATTGCTGTTGATGACCATCTTCACATATTTGGAATCTTTCTGGATCTTTCCAATGCCTTTGCCACCATTGATCATGAAATATTGTCTATTATCACATTATGGAATAAGGGGAAAGACGTTGGAGGGGTACAGAAGTTACCTAACAGGTAGAAAGCAGTTTGTTTCTATAAATGGATCCAGTTCAGATTATGATATAACATAACATGTGGAGTGTCCCAGTGTCCACTCCTTGGGCCACTTTTGTTTATTTTGTATATCAATGATTTTCAGAATTCTTCAAAGGTCCTATCATTTATATCATTCACCGATGACATCAATGTTTACTTTTCTCATAAAAATCCTAATATTCTTATAAATGCAATTAACACTGAACTTGGATGTATTCATGAATGTATTGTCGTAATAACGTTTCTATGAATGTTCAGAAACCCAGTGGATTCTTTTTAGCAATGCAATTTCAAAATTACCTGGTTGTGTGTGTGTGTTTAGCATTATGTCCGAGGACATTTTCGGACAGAGAACAAAAAAAAATCATGACAACAATGGTCCTCGGAAGCCGGACAATAGTCCTCGAACGTCGAACAATGAATTTGTGCTTTATTCCGTCGACTGTCCGAGGACGAGTAACAATAGAGGAACAATAGTTGTCCTCGGAAGTAAAGCCATGTAAACGTGTGTGTGTGTGTGTGTGTGTGTGTGTGTGTGTGTGTCTCTCTCTCAATAATACTTCTATAAATATGGTTGATTCAACTAGATTTCTTGGTCTATTTATAGATAACAAATTTTGTGCAAATTATTATCCATAAGTGTTGGTGTCATCAATAAACTGAAAACCACTTTCCCTCCGACATATTATTAAATTTGTACTGTACTCTGCATGCTTTTTCCTAATTTGAATTATGGGTTATTAGCTTGGGTCAACTCCTTTAGAATTTTACTTGATAGATTATTGCTTACCCTGACAGAAAAGGATAATGAGAATCATTTGTCATAAAAACAAATAAGCTCATTCAGATCAATTGTTTTATTCTAATAAAATATTTAAAAATACACGATTTATACAATCTTCGTCTGGGTTGCTTCATGTATCTACTAAATTGCGGTGGGTTGCCAACTCCCTGAATTGAAAAGAGAGTTTTCACAGTTACTCCGGCTAAGAACTTTATATATGAAAAAAAAAACTATTATATACACTGGCCCATATTTTCGTTCAAACATAATCTTAAGCTTAGCCGAATAAACAATTGTATAAGCTGTAGAAAGCTATTCAATGTCCCATCCCTGTCCTTGTGTTGTCTTGATGTATTGTCCCGTTCTGTGTTGTCTTGTATCGTCTGTCGTTTTATATCCTTTTATGCCTTTGTTTTATTCAAAAGGTGATATTTATGTTAGGAAACCCGAATTACAAGCTTTGCTTTTCAAGGTTTCATCCACAATACAGCTAACATTTATTTACTTACCACTTAAAACATGTATAACGTAAATTTAATTTTGTTTTAAAAACCGAATTTATGTGCCAGATTTAGTATCATTTTAATCGTTGCTTTTTCTGTGCTCATAATATTTGTAAACTGAAAGTCTTTGTATATTTATTTGCTGTTATTAAACAAATAAATGAAATGACATAAAATGATTATACAACAAACAATTTTCTTACTCTGATAGTATTCTTTCTCTATTACTTTATTATATGAATTGTTCCAAATATTAATATTCATCACAATGATATCTGTAATTCAATCCTGACTTAACACTTACAATGATACCTTCATCAGTTCCGAAGGAATATTTTTTTCCTTAATGTGAGTTGTATGAAGTCTATGAAATAAATAAGAATTTAATTGCATATGGTCATCAGTAAATATCTGTCAATGAAAACTACATTTATCATTATTTAGCTTACCAGGTCTGGTGTCAAGGCGTACAGACATTCAGTGCTTCCTATGAGTACATATTTATCATTGACATCTAGGAGTCGAAATACCTGTCGCAAGGTGGTGTTACAGTCGGTTGTACCGGGAACATCATTAGGCCGTACTGAAAATGTACCTGCACAATGAAAGTACACAAACCAGATTGGTGAATATGCAACATTTGGAGTATACCGGGGATTACGTTACAATTTCTTACAATAATTAGATACAATCTTGGACGAAAGACTACATGTATATCGCTCCCCCAGTGGCGTATGTTATCAGGAGGGGCAAACCCAAACACCTGATCTTAAGGTAATGCATATACTCTTGCATGGGGGGGGGGGGGTGCCCCCAAAGCGAATGCTGAACATCACTGCTGTAAGAACCGAGCAGTGTTTTTTTCTTATTTTCAATATATTTCGTGCATTTCCAAGAGAAATCTTATCATTATTAACCCTCATGTGATTCCCCAACAAATGCATGGTAACTACTTTTTATTGAGTAGGTGCAAGTCCCCCCCCCCCCCCCCCCGGAAGGCTGATCCATATACAAGGCGTCATTCGCTGATGTCTGATTATGCCTGCAACTTTTTAATGATAGTAATACCGTCCTCATATAATGTTTTATGTATAAAGGGGTCTGATCAAATATATTACTTGAACATTTAATTCAAAATGATTATTTTGACAAAGGTTACGATTTAATCGTGATGACACAGTTTTTTTTATATTTTAGTGTCTCTGTACATTTATTTTTCTTCAATTCCTTTGCATTTACTATCATTAATACTGCCTTTTAAGCGTTTACCATTTGAGTCCAATACTCACAATCGAGTTGTCTCTTGATTGCGTTTTCGTCATACTGCGCTATGATACAGCTTTCGCAACTGCGTAGTCCAAAGGAGATGGAGAGTATGACGAGGAGTGCTACGATCATATCCATTTTGTTCCTAATTTTAAAAAGGTAAATGGCATCAGCAACATTAGCCATTAATGATGTTACTATGAAGATTCCGCTGTACAAGCCATGCACAAACGATGTGTAAAATGATTTTAGGCCTAAATTGAAATTAAATAAAGAGATAATAAAAAAATTGTATTATCCAAAATGGAATTGAATTGTAAAGCATATAGACAAATGTAATCTTAACGGTTAGAACGTTAAGTTGGTTGAATTGAAGAGATCATTAGAAGATCAATATGATGGAATGAAATAATGTAATAATATGGAGCAGTAGTGAAAAGGGGAATATGGTAAAATGGAACTATATTTACATGTACTATGCATGTAATGATACGGAACAAAATTGAAAATGATATTACATCCGATTGATGGAATAGAATACATGTAGGTTAATTATCAAAATGGAATGGAATCAAATTAGATTGAAAAATGGAATAGAAATATGATAATCGACAGAGACAGAAAAATTGTAGTGTCACAAAATAATATAATGGAATGTACAATACTTCTGAAAACAAAAGAATGTACAATGTAAAGGAATGATAAAAAGGGAATTGAAAAGGAAATGAACGAAGTAAAATGACAACGAACCGGAATAGATATCGTGCAGTGATTTCATGCAGCAACTTGAAAGCAGAGGAAATTTTTTTAAAAGCGTATGGGATTAGATAGGCATTGAATGAAATGGAATAACGTTAGCAGAAGTGAATACTAAGGAAAGAACACAGAATTTTACAATTTTATAGATTTAGTCAAAAGAACATCTGAATAGAAGGCTTGGCGGCGGAGCGTCTTTCAAAGTGGGGGGGGGGGGGCACAAACAAAAATGGGCACTTTTTGGGGGAAATGAGGCACCTCCAAGGGTGAAAATAAGGCGGAAAATGCCACTTTGAGACATTAGTATACCGCTACATTATGATTAATACACTATCGAGGATCATTTTCGACACGTTATTGTTTATGTCTTAACATGGTTCTAGATAAAACTACTTTGCAGTTGAGTGTAATTGTCTGATTATTCATTTGCGAGCTCGCGAAGCGAGCGAGCAAAATATTGAAGATTTTTGAAGAGCAGTGATTTTCCTAAGAAGGCAATGGTAAATGCGTGCGAGCTTTGGAAAATTCTTAGAAAAGAATTGTCCTCCTTTGGGCAGGGGCACTGCTCATTCTTGTATAATTTAGGGAATTGTGCCACTCCTGCCCCCTGCTCCACTGTGCTGATATCAGTAGGGGAATCTATTATTATGAAGCCTCTCTGATTGCTTGGAGCTAGGTATATGGCTCTTTTGTGGATTTTAGGGCACAGTTTGTAAGCGACATCGGAGTATATAGGTACAATATATACTAAATATATATAGATATATAGGTAGGACACTTATCAGAAGACAAAAGGGACACTTATCAAAAGGGAAAACTATTAGAAAGAAAAGGGGACACTGATCAGAAGTTAAAGGGGCACTTATCATAAGGAAAAATTGCACCATTAGAACGGAAAATGGGCACCAATCAGAGGAAAACAGGGACACTTGTCGCCACCCTCCCCCCCCCCCGAATTAATTACTGATACATGCTGACTTTGTGGCCTTGATTTTTCAAAAAGTGCAAAATCTAATTACATATTCAGAGCATGAATATTTCAAGAAAAGTATTTAGAGAAAGGTATACTAAAGCCTGCTCCCAATAAATTTTACATCCTTCAAGTTTGCAATGTAAAAACCTCAGTCCGATACGATGTATAATTTTTCATTTATTAACGATCAAAAATGTCCACTTTTCTTTAACACCTATAGTAGATCGAAGCATGCATGAAATTTTGAGTTATTAACGATCAAATGTGTCCACGTTTTTAACACCTGATACATGGTTACTGGTAGCAGCTCTTAAGCTTGCTAGGGACGACTCATGTATTCGACTGCATTCTGATTACTAAAATACCCCTTAACATGTGAATGCAAGGAAAATAAAACGGAAATAATATGCTTCCGTCTGTTTTTCCAGTCAACAGAGCGGCAACCATAACCACAAGGGAAGTATTTTCCGTTCCTCCTTTCCGCCTCAAATTTGTGAGGCTTTTTTCCTTATTCTCCTTTTTTCTTGTGTCTTGTTCTTGCTTTCTTTAATTCCTTATAAATATTGTTCGCTAACTCATTGTCATATTTATAAAACTTATCCCGCTGGAAAACCTATCAATTCCTAGTGTATGAACTCTTTATATTTGAAAATGTTCAAACTCATATGTATAATTTTCTTATGCAATTTTGTAATGCAAAGTCCCTTATACTATTAACATTTTATATATTTATATGTAAAGTGCGTCATAGAACCCCCCCCCCCCCCCCACCCTCCCCCATAACAAAGGATTATTGAGACCAAACTATAGGCTCTTTGACAATAACTTTTTATTTTAATATGCTTGATATATTCCAAATACGTAAATTGATTTACCAAACATGTGACTAAGTATGTTACTATCTATACATTATAACATGTTTCTTTAATTCGCTGATTGTTCTTTAACTGATTATTTTGCATTATAGCCTTAAAGAGAGAGCAAGGGAGGGAGAAAAAAAGGGGGAGGAAGAAAAGGAGGGAAGGGGTGTAGCTCACATTTTATGACGTTAAAATGTAAGTAACTCGTAAAACAAAGGCAATGACAGTGGTTAATATGGTAATAAATATTAACATATCGAAATACATGTATCCCCGCGCGTCGGCCGGGCCAGGCTAGTCGGGCGCGGCTTTTCGGTAGTTCGACGATGTGTGCCGCGAGACAGATTATCTCGTTTTAATGAGATAATTATCTCATTAATACGGTATATCTCATTAATACGGTATATTATGTCATTAAAACGAGATAATCATCTCATCAAAACAAAATATTATCTAATTAAAACGAGATGTTACCTCATTAAAACGGTATACTTATGTCGTTTTAACGAGATAAAATATTTTTCGCAATGTCCCTTCCCGGACTCCATACATCTGTTTCAAAACAACATAATGTTAAACTCTACCAAATGTCTGCCTGAATTCACGGAGGGGGCACTCATTATGAATATCAGAGAATAAATTTCGCCATACATTTTAATCGAAGGATCACAGCCTGCAAAGTATATGTTAAAAATAATTCTGCCAATAAGGGCAAATTCGAGACTTACCCGTAAGAATATCGCACCTTCCAAATGCAAAGCCTTACCGGATGCAGTTGAAGGAAAAGTCAATATCAAGGAAGTATATATTAAAAACGGTCCAAAGATTGAATGTTGGTGCGGTGACGCCTTTGTTCATGATTGGTTGGGTCTTATCTGTGCAATTGAATCATCTAGCTGTTGTCAATATTTTATTAAAGGTCCCCTGTTATGAAATTATAATTCTTGGTATTTTGTACATGCATCTCATCTAAATAAATTGAAAAATCACATCCGTTTGCAATAAATACGTATCAAGATATTTTTAAAATAATATTTCCCCCAGGTATTCATGTCGAAAACAGTCTGCTAAGCTCCGCCCCCTTTTAAACCCCGAATTCTCGTTCCGCGAGCATGATTGACGTGTGACGTCACAAACCGACATTGCCGATGCTTGTTTACAATATTGCCTATGTATTACATGTGCAAACTAACTTGCTGTTGTGTATACCACCTCGAAAACCACCTCTAAAGCGAAGTATGCCGCAACGCTGCGTTGTTGCAGGTTGCAGTAACACCACAAAGGAGGGTGTCAGTCTACATTTATTCCCTAAAGACCCAAATATAAGAAGGAAATGGACCGCAAAAGTAAAATTAACTCGCGCCCATTGGAAGGGGGCGAGTGAGCACAGTGTTGTGTGCTCCGAGCACTTTTGTGCGGAGGACTTCGTCGATAGCACAGGGCTGCGTATGGCATCAAGAAGAGGCCGTCCCTGAAACAAGTTTGATCATACATGTATCAATAATATGAAATTTGGCGACTCTGAGCTTTACCTCACAAGCACCTCTCTCAATTGGTCTTTACTATTAAAAATGATTTTTTTTTTTTGTTCTTGATGAAGAAAAAGATCTTTCTCCATAAAGAGTGTTATAAAAATGTTTATCATGGTAGAGTGGAAACTCAGTATATAGATGTCTGATACAACAATATTCCTGATAGTTCATTTGACAGAAAAAATTTTTTCTCCAATGATTCCCTCTCTCTCTTTCACCATTTCTTCTCTTGTGCTTTCCCTCCCTTTCTCCCTCTTTATGCCCAAAATTCTTCACTTACACACATCTTCCCTCAACTTTTTATCTCTTTTTTCCCCCAATGATTCCCTCTCTCTCTATTTCTCCCCGTGTGCTTTCCCTCCATTTCTCCCTCTTTATGCCCAAAATTCTCAACCTTTATGCCCAAAATTCTCCGCTTTCACACATCTTCCCTCAACTTTTTTATCTCTCGTTTTTCCCCCCAATTCTCTATTTCTTCCCTTGTGCTTTCCCTCCATTTCTCCCTCTTTATGCCAAAATTCTCCACTTTCACACATCTTCCCTCAACTTTTTTATCTCTCTCTTTTCCCCCCAGTGATTCCCTCTCTTTTCCACTATTTCTTCTCTTGTGCTTTCTGTCTCCCTTTCTCCTTCTTTTTGCCCAATATTCTCCAATTACACACATCTCCTCTCAACTTTATCTCTTTTTTTTTTTCTTTTTCCATTCTGCCAATTGTTGGTTTTGATCTCATTCACGCACTCACACCTTTCTTTTCAATTGTTAGTTTCATTTACGACAAGCCTTGCATAGTAAATGTGTTTGAGCTCTTCCAGAGATGACAAAAATATTCAATTGATTTGAAATATATTATTACTTCTGGAGAAATGTAGATATAGATGTATCCAGGAAATGGTTGTCTTACAATTGAACATCAAAAATTCAATAGGAGAATGCCCACCCCCCCCCCCCAAAAAAAAAAAACATAACAAAACAAAACAAACAAAACTGATTAGCTTCCAAAGTGTGTTTCATTAACAAATTAAACAACAAATGCCATAAAAAATAACAGACCTCATATGCCATTAACAATAGAGTTATCATTCTTGACTGAGATACATGCATCTTTACAACATCCATTACAAAAAATGCTCTGGGCAAATACTTAGATATGAACTCAGTTACCCAATTCCAATTTTATTTCTGACAGTGAAAATGAATATTCAATTCAAAATAAGCCTCCTAGACTCCTCTTTTCCTCTGATACTTGAAGCAAAAACAGCAATAACATTTTTACCACATTGTCACAGTGTAGCACACCCTCATGTAATAAACCCAACTTTCAGGAAAACTGATATCCATGTATAGGAATTAAATATCATGAAAAGATAGACAGAACAATGACGTACTAGCATTTTTAACATTTCTTATAAACAGTTATATACATGATAAATGTATATGCTATCTAAGCGTTATCAAGTTAACAACTAGACCAACATATATCAGTACATAATAATAAATACAATAAATCAAATGAAAGAAGAAAAAAAAATCTGTAGAAAAAATAATGTCAATTTGAAAAGAAATATGATGTGAAGCAACAATAATGATGATTACATGAATGACCCGATTAAATAAAAGATGTTTGCCAGTCATTAGTACTGAATATTTTTTTCTTTCAAATAATGACTTTGTGTAAATGTTTACACTGATGGAACAACAGTTCTGATACATAAATATTTTTAAAATGTTCAATTCCACTATCACCTTTGCTTAATGTTGAGATTTGTGCATGTCATATCCAAGCCCCAGTAAAAAAAAGTATGAGAATAATGGTTGCATAGCTTAAATTAAAGTTCCACAGAGCTGCCCTCCCTTTTGATTTTTTTGCAAAGGTTAAAAAAATATATATACATACAGTAAACTTTGAAAAGAAAATACCCTAAAGAGGTAAAATGCAGGGAATATTTCCAATTTAAAAAAAATATCTTTGAAAATCTATCTTAGAACAATAATAAAAATCTCAGTAATAAGGTGGAAGTAAAACATATATTTTTCTGTAAACATAGATCTTGACAAGGTGGGGGAAAAGATATCAACAGCAAAATTGTATGTAGGTCTACGCCTCTTCAAAGCCCCTGTTCTGTTCTGATCCAGGATTGAGTAAAAGAGGGGCACAAAAATGAAAGTTTGTCAAAAGGTAGACCCGTATTTTTCTGGTCTCGTCAGCTTCTCGAAAAGTCGCTCAGTGAGGGGGGGTGGGGGGGGGGGGGGCAAAAAAAGAAATTCGCCAAACCTTCCAAAATCGCTCAATAAGGGGTTATTGGGGTCTAGTTTCCCCTCCATAATTCCCTGACAAGCAACAAAAAAAATCATACTTCTCTTCCAAAGGGGGGGGGGGGGGGGGGACCGGGTCAGCTGTGCCCCCTGGATCCGCCAATGGTTCTGATGGAAATGCTGCACGGATTCTTGTCACGGCACAAGATGGGAGAGGAACACGTCCTGCCCTGGCCTGGCTTTCCTATAAAAGATTTTTTTTTTAAGAGTACAAAGGAAACTATGATTAGACAACTTCAAAACAATGCACAGTGTAGTCTATGATGTAGGTGATAGTGAGGTAACTTTTACTTTGAACTTCACAAATAAACAATAGAAGATTAGCTAATAATTTAGTTGTCAACATCGCAGTGTAAAATGTTGTGATGGGGAAAGAGGAAACAAACGTTAATCTGCACATAGGACAAGAAAATACATGTACACTGCAAATAGAATTATCTTCCTCTATTTACATTAAGGCTAAAACATTATTTTATAGAATATCGTAATATTAAATAAGGAGCCAAATTGGCATATTGCATCCAAACTGCTTTATATAATACAGGAATACTGCAGTAAGGATTAAAACAACAAATATGGTGTACTCACTGATTTTCAGTTGCATCCTGCCTTGCCTGTCATGTCCGCCATACTGCTGCCGATACAGATAGCTAGTAAGCAGTTTCCATCACATACCGCTCCAGACACACTGGATGAAACCCTGGGTGGAGAAGAAGAAGAAGAAGAAGAAGAAGAAGAAGAAGAAGATCATATCTATTGTCAACTATAACGGTACCTACACTTACTTAGTGTAGCAGCACAAAGAAAACAAGCAAGATAACAGGAGAGCTAAGAGTTTTCTGGATATCAATGTTAGAATTTACTAGAATCAAACGCTACCACCCCATGCACCAGTAAAACTGCCCAAGCGCAAGCCCAGGCAGGGTCAGCAGGCGAACAACCAAACGGCGCGGGGTGTGGGTGTACCCCGGCCCCGCGCACATCGAGCTCACTGCCTCGATCAGCGAAGTATCAGCTCAGCCTCTCGGGCAATTTGCAAGCGTAAACAAGATGCATAATACGTGGATATGCGTGAATTAAACTTTAATCGGTAATTTATTATCAAAAAATAATTACCAATTGTGTCTCCCGTCGATATCCTCTCCGTTATTAAAATCAGGGACGTCTCTGTCATCATCAGAATCTTGCCCAGACTCCGACATGTCTGGCTCAAACATAGTATACGGCCGGGCCCCTAATTCCTCTTCAATTTCTTCTGCGACTTGATGCTCCAAATCAGATATATCTGATCCTGAATAAGTGTCCTGGCTGAAGAAGATGATGCCATCGTTGATGTAGGATTTTGTCTTTAAAAAGCTCAAATGAAGGGCTGAAATGGCACGAAGTCGAAGGGATCTACACGAAGCTCAATAGCCATAACACACACACATCGATACTGATCCAGCTTGTGTGAGTCGAGCGTTCTGTGGGTGACGTCACATGACGTCATCGATCGCTGGACCGATTTTCCAAAATTTTTAGGGGCGTTCCCAGTTATTTTTTTTTATTTTCAAGGTTACAGATTAATGAATGGAATTCAGGTAATATGATTGACAGATCTGGATTCACAGTAGAAAAGTCTATTAAATGAAGTTCCTTTGTAATTCCATAAAAGGGGACCTTTAACATTAAAGGGGAATTAACTTCAAGATATAAATGTGCTTATATTGAAAGATGTAATCTATTCCTTCTTGTTGTCATACGTAGTTTGCATTAAAATATACGAGATGGGTATAAATCAAGATTTTCTCCGCAAAATTTATGGTCTGCTAGCGATACTTCGGGGCTGCCATTTTCTTGATGTGTACATAATCCGAATGCAAAATTGTCTTTCTTCCTGATACAAAATCCCATTTGAGATTTTTAAAAATATTTAACAGGTAGGCCTATATTCTAAAAACGAAAATGTGTTTTATATTTCTTTGAAAATTACTATTTTATAATAATAATAATAATAAACAAGCATTTGTCAAGCGCCATCAATCTAGTAAACTATTCCGAGGCGCTGTATATTATTACCCCGGGTCATTGGATTCTGGCACGCCCGCACACAGTGTATGCACATTCTCCACTCCCTGGGGAGCATTCCAGCCAGTCGCCTGTTAAGCGCACACATGCTAAGCAAAGGACATTACCTTTCGCCTTCCTACCGGGTACCCATTTAACACCTGGGTGGAGAGTGGCAAATATAGATTAACGTCTTGCCAAAGGACGCTAGAGCTGCGGTGGGATTCGAACCCCGGACCTCGTGGTTCACAGTCCGGGGACTTATCCACTGATCCACAACACCTATTTTAATAAATAGAAATCTATTTTCTTGATACTATGACGTACACGACGGAGTAAATTAATTCAAAATTATAGATGATAACTTTCCCGAGCGTCAATAGTAACTAACTATGCATTCACCTGCTTTGAGATAATGGACTTCAATAGTCAAAATGCACGTTGTATAAATTATGTTCTGCTTTGCCAGGCAAGCCCAAGAAATCGATTTATGTTTTGCAAACCAGAGAATATAAAAAGAGATCAATGAATTTCAAATTTTAGAGTATATGTATACACCTGTTATATATTTTCCATCATATATGGGAAGTTTTTGTAATGAAGAGAAGCAATTTAGCTCTAGGATTAAAAATATCTTCCTGACTGGAACGGTTTCCAATGGTCTATGTACAACTCCATATCATCAAGAAAATGGCATCCCCCATGTAAAGTGTTAGCAGATGATACCGTGCGCGAGAATGTCTTGATTTAAACCCTTTTCTGATATTTTATTTCTAAAGTGATACAGGCCAATGATTAAGAATATATTACACCTTTGAACATAAGTACATTTATATTTTGGGGTTAATTCTCCTTTAACTCTCATGTGCATATTCTATCTTGACTAGACTAAAATGGGGGACATGCAGTGGCATTCCCGGGAATTAATGAACATGGGGATGGGCAGTCGGGGCGGAATCCTTAAGACGTGATATGTATCGTGTGCATTAGTTAGCAAATTTCAAATATCGGTTTTTTTTTAAAAGGGAGAATCTATCAACAACAAAAAAGTGCTCTACCCTGGACACATCACTCGTTTGTAGGTTACGATGCATGCACTTGTAGGTTACGATGCATGCACTTGAAACTACACTATACTGTCAAGACAAAATGTTTTTGAAATACTATACTTTGTAGATTGGAAAATAATTATTCAAATGCATCGTGAAATATGTAAACAATTTTTTTTTTAGGCTTTTACTCGGCGGACCGTTGAATATTAATGAGTCAGAAAGAAGAGGATCTTGGGTATTTGATTCCAGTTCATCGTGACTTGGCCATGAACCAGAATAGCCTGGTGGTTAAGTCGCTGCCCGGCAAGCAGTAGATGACAGGTTCGAATCCCGCTGGTTCCAATTTTTTCTGACTTGTGATTTTCATTACAGATCGAGCATACGATCTATAACACCGGGAGTAAAAGCCTAAAAAAAATTTGTTTACAAATTAAAATTCCTCCCATTAAGCTTCTTCATTTACATCGTGAAATAGTTGATGAAATAATCTATCATGACTAATGTAACACAATACATGCATATAATTTTATAGTAAAACATGAACACAGAAAAAATAGCATATGCACCTAGGTGCACCTCTAAACAATAATTGCCTTTAGAGTAGGAAAAAAAACCTCAGCAGCAATGAATCATATACTGCCACATAAGAGTAGGAACCTGGCGCACAAGTGTATGATAAAAATATGTCTTGCACATCTTCATCTCAAGACAAATGTGTGTGCCAAATTTCATGAGCATTGCTCGAGAAAATGAGGAAGTAGTTCGATCCCCAAAATTTCCACTGATTTATTGCCATAATATGCTGTTGCCATGCTGTTACCATGGCAACGCAGTGTCCGACACATTCCAAAAATATGTCTTGCACATCTTCATCCCAAGACAAATGTGTGTGCCAAATTTCATGAACATTGCTCGAAAATGAAGTAGTTCGATCCGCAAGATTGCCATAATATGCCGTTACCATGGCAATGCAGTTTCCGACACATTCAAAAAATATGTCTTGCACATTTTCATCCCAAGACCAATGTGTGTGGCAAATTTCACGAGCATTGCTTGAAAAATGAGGAAGAAGTTCGATGCGCAAAATTTGCAAAAGACCGACCGCCCGACCTTACGCTGATTCCTATACCCACTTCAAACTTCGTTTGGCGGGGGTATAATAATGGCCGGCGTAAGCATAGAAATTGCACCTCTCCTGACTAAAAATCTGAAACCTGTCATATTAAGATACGGTGTGAGTGCAAAAATGAAGCAAAAACCCAAAGAAATATTCTACAAGAATTAAAGAGACTAAGCGCCGAGGCTTCTTTCTAACAAAATAAGTGAATCCACTCAATTCCACTAAATTTAAACGTCCGTCTTTCTTTCTCAACCGCCCCCCCCCCTCTCTCTCTCTCTCAATCTTTCCACCGTTTCCCCCTATTTTTCTTCTCCTATCTCTATAATATCTCCACCTCTCTAAAAAGTGTTCTTCTCAGCCTACTATATTCGCTTACATGCACCACCATTCCTCCCCCTCTTTTTCACCTCTCACACCCACACGCGCACATGAGCACCCTTACACACACGCGGGCGCGCCCACACACTATTCCTGACTTCTTCAATCTTACTAAACCTCTCTCTTTCTTTCCTTCTCGATCTCTCCCTCTCTCCCACTCTTGCTTATTAAACCAAGTACTTTTAAAATAAATCTCCTCCCATACTCTTCCCCTCTAATTATTTGTTCCTACCTTTGTATTACTTTCTTTGTTATAGCTACTCTTTCCTGAAACAAATTTGTAGTCCTCATCATTATGAAGAATGACACTCGAGTAAACAAATAAGGAATGTATCCAAGAAACAGAATATCAACAACTTTGTTGACAATCTCAACTTTAAGATTGCAAACCTATTGATAACTACTTGGTCATTCAGACTATTCGATACAGTGTAATTTGGGTTATCGCTTTGACACCAGAAATGAGGGTCCAATTACTTTTATCTTATGAGGTTGCAAAATGGAATAAACATTATTAAATATTTACAGAATAAAGACTTCCTATTTCCTAACCTGGATATTTATAATGGATTATTAACAGTATAATCTGCAATGTGTAACATGCATCAAAAACTGTCAACTGAATTACTCTATGGATCTTATCAAATGTCTGGGTCTGTAACATATTGCAATTTAAATTTAGGCCAGTTCAAAATTTGCATATCTATGTTCAAACACCTATGTTACATGTTGTTTATATTATTATCCTATTTACTTGAACAAATAGATTTATTGTTTTGTTTGAACTCGACAATTACGTTATAGGCCCATTATTGTTTATTCAGTAGCGTTAGGTTTTTTTTCTCTCTGCAAAAAGTTTATCTTTTACCACACATAAAATTTGTTGAAACGCAGGTACCACTCAAGGATAAAAGGACATCCAAATCCTTTCCTTCTTTTTACATTTCTTTTCTCCTTCTTCATTTCTTTTAAAACAGATGTTTTCCCGTTCCTTTTTGAAAAGCATTTTACTTTATTCCTTTTAAGTATTCTTGTTTTCTTTAAAAGAAAAAAAGTATTTTATTGTAATCCTTTTAGTATAGCTCAACATGGGGCTGCTTCTCTTTTCATCTTTTTTCTTACACTTTTTTTTAGCTGCTGTCTGTTCTTAAGTATTTTTTTTTATATGCAAGGTATTACTTTTTACATCTCCCTCGAAGGGTTTCATGGCCAGTTATTTATCTTTTTTATTCTTCCTTTTTAATTTTTTTTTGACTTGATATCGTTTATTTTTCTACTTTTCTATTTTTCTACTCTGTTTCCTGTTTATTTCTTACGATGTTATTTTATTTCATTCTATTGTCTGTATGTTGTTTTGTACGCTGTGACAGGTTGTCCCTCCCTCAGTCCCCAACCCTTTCAATTTTCCTTACGGTTTACATATTAACGGTTATGATTATCTTGATCCATGGCAGTTGATGACATTCCTGGCTATGACTTAACCAATGACGAATTTTTAGATGCCTTTCAAACATTGCTGCATTCCCATTATATCAATCCCGATAGTAATTTTATCAATCATATGATCACTGCTCTAAATACTTATTATAAAGATTTTGAAGTCCCTTTTGATGATAACGAACATGAGCAAGTTAACCCATCTTGTTACTACACTGAAAATCAAGTTGTTTCTCACTTCTCAAACCTTAATGAGACTGTTTTTTCTTTGTTCCACACTAACATCAGAAGCATGAATAGTAATTTTGATTCCTTACGTAATCTTCTTGACAGGTTTAGGTTAAATTGCTCCGTAATTGGCCTAACAGAAACTTGGCTCTCTGACACACCTCATTCATTATACTCTCTCCGTGGTTATGACCTAATAGTGAATAATAGACCCAACAGATCTGGAGGAGGGGTGGCTTTGTATATTTCTTCTGATTTCAATTTTAATAATATAACTCTTTTAAACAAAATTAATGATTCGATTGAAACACTTTTTGTTGAAATTGATTTTCAAACCCTATCCTACGTGGTAAGGATTGTTTTTTAATGGGAGATTTTAATGCCAATTTGTTGAAATACGACTCTGATGCCTTTATTCATGAATTTTATGGAACGCTCCTCTCATCATCATTTGTACCACTAATATCTAAACCAACTCGTATCTCAGAAAAATCTTCCACGCTAATTGACAACATATTTACAAACATGCATCCTTTTCCACAAGCTGGAGTTGTAGTCTCCGATATCACGGATCACTTCCCAATATTTGCGAACTTCCCCATTTTACAACAAACTCATCAACCCTCTAAAATTTATTCTAGGAATTTTTCCAAACGCAATATTAACACTCTCAAAAACAGATTAGATGAACTGGATTGGAGTAGTTTATATAATATTACTGAAGTTAATAGTTGTTTTGATAAGTTCATGGATAAATTAACTACTTTATTTAATGAATGTATCCCGATTAGAAAAATAAATCATCTCAGTCTAAAAAGAACCCCCAAATCGCCTTGGATTACGGCAAGCTTACTCAGATCTATAAATAGGAAAAATAATCTTTATTTAAAATATAAAGCGAAGCCGACTGAAAGTTCCAAATCTAAATATTTAAATTACAAAAATACACTGACAGGATTATTACGTAGAGAAAAAAGAAATTATTTTTCACGCCAATTTATTCACTGTAAAAAAGATGCAAAATGCACATGGAAAATAATCAATGAAGTTTTAAATAAACATGATAGAAAAGACACAGTTTCTAAGATACAAATCGGTGATAAAACTGTTAACAATTTACAAGAAATCTCAGATCACTTTAATAAATATTTTGTGGAGTTGGGTCCAAATTTAGCTAGCAAGATACCCGACAGTGATAAAAATTTTCTTGATTACTTACAAAACCCTAACCCTAATTCTATGTTTTTTTCTCCTGTAATTGAAGGTGAAATTCTTGATATGGTGAATAACTTCACAAACAAACGTAGTTGCGGGCACGATGGTATTGATAATTTCATTACGAAGAAAATTATTTCATGTATTATTGAACCATTTACTTATGTCCGTAATTTGTCTTTGAGACCAGGCGTTTTTCCAAATAGAATGAAATTAGCTAAAATGATACCCATTTTCAAGAAAGGCAATCCTCTTGTACTATCAAATTACAGGCCTATATCTTTATCAACTACATTTTCCAAAATATTAGAAAAAAATTGTTTTTTCACGAACAGTAGATTTTCTAAATCAGAATGAAATTTTACACGACTGTCAATTTGGTTTTAGAAAAAGTCATAATACATCACATGCAATCTTGTCTTTCATCAACAAAGTTGCTACCTCTATTGACGATGGTACTCACACAATAGGAATGTTTTTAGATTTTTCTAAAGCGTTCGATACGATAGACCACATAATTATTTTACATACTGTCCCATTATGGAATTAGAGGCATCGTTTTAGACTGGTTTTGTAACTATTTATATGAACGCCAACAATACGTTTCCATCGAAAATAATGTCAGACCTAAGAAATATTACTTGTGGTGTACCTCAGGGTTCCATTCTTGGCCCATTGTTATTTATTTTATACATCAACGATTTCCCTAGATCATCGAATTTATTTTCCTTTATCACTTACGCAGATGACACCAATCTTTTCCTTTCACACAAAAACTTAGAAACTCTTTGTCGACTTGTCAATTCTGAACTGAATTCAGTTATCACTTGGGTTAAAGCTAATAAATTGTCCTTAAATCTAGAAAAAAACAATTATATGCTATTTAGTAATACATTTAACCATCTACCTTACCCAATCTTAATATATAACATTCAAATAATCAACTGTTTATCCTTAAATACGTTAAATATAAATTAAAATGCTCTCTTTTGTCCAGTTATGGACCCAGTTAAGACGCACTGGCTGAACAAATATGAATTATTTGCCATGTTTTCTACCCTTGTATCTTTTTTTAAAGTACGTTACTGCGTTAGTATTGAATTTTCTCTCTCTTTTCTTACCTCCCCCCTCTCCTCTCTCTTATTCTTATAGCTTCTCCGTTTTTTCTTCTCATTCTTTACCCCACAATTTCTTTTCACTTACCTTTGGCTCTTCCAATGTAGTCTGGTTTTTTTTTTTTTTGCGTTCCTTCTCCTTGATTGCTGATTTCATAATATTTTAAAGGAACCTGCAGACTTTACAAGCTCTGCTTTTTATGCAGGTTCCTTCATATTTCGAACTCATTTATTGTCATTGTTACAATCTACTGCCATTTTTGCTATACTGAAATTACTTTGCTACACTGTATTGTTATAATCAAATGTATTGTCTTATATTATGTTGATAATTTACTTATTTTGTGATATGAGAAATATGAGAATAAATTCAAATCAAAAAATTCAAATCAAATCAAATACACCAGGTTACTACAACAAATTTTTTAGGAATACTAATTGATGATAAACTTCCATGGAAACATCACATTGATAACATATGTAAGGT
The DNA here is from genome assembly GCA_025617745.1 of Heliocidaris erythrogramma. Lineage (NCBI taxonomy): Eukaryota > Metazoa > Echinodermata > Echinoidea > Camarodonta > Echinometridae > Heliocidaris > Heliocidaris erythrogramma. The sequence continues at coordinate 18,965,647 of CM046860.1, read as the reverse complement.
TATTTCAAGAAATATTGGCATAATCAACAAACTAAAATGGACATTTCCCCCCAATATTCTTAAATCTTTATACTCCACGTTAGTTCTTCCCTACTTAAATTACGGAATTCTTGCATGGGGGAACAGCGCGGCATGCCTATTAGATAGAATTCTATTACTACAAAAAAAAAAGCTATGCGGATCATAAGTCATGTACATTACAGACACCACTCTGATGGTCTTTTTTATACTAATAATATTCTAAAAATTTACGACATTTATCGATTAAATCTTGCCATACTTATGTATCAGTTTCACAAAGGAGAACTACCCAACGTTTTTAATAATATATTTCAAGCAAATAATGAAATTCATCACTATCCCACCAGACAAATTAATCTTTATCACCTCCCAAGAACTCGTACAGCACTCGCACAGAATACTTTTATATTTACTGCTCCCAAATTTTGGAACTCCCTTCCACTGAACATGAGAGAGGCACATTTAAACTAAAACTAAAAAAATCTTTTATTGCTTTTTATACACACTAAAACCAACCCCTCAATAATCTTTTGGTATTATTCAAACGACAAGTATAATAGTGTTTATTAAAAAATAAACTTACACAACTCGACCTTTAACTTTTCCTACACCCCCCCCCCCCCCCCCCCCACCCACATCCGCTCCTGTCACTATGTCCTTTGTTATTGTGTTTGTGGTTGGTTTCATTTGTGTTGGATTTTTCTGGTTTTGGTTTGTTTTGTTTTTGTGTTGGGTTTTTGGCCTTTATTTTACTTCCTTGTGGATCCTTCATGTATAATTGCTTGCAATTGCCTACAGCTGGAAACAATAATACACTATAAAACCATTTTTTTTTTTAATTAAAATTTTGTATGTGCTTAAAAAATAACGTCTTCCCGTATTTATTTTTGTATTTTTACAATCTAATCATTCCAGGGGCCAGCGTTTTGTACAAGCTCTGCTTCTTTTGCTGGTCTCTTTTTTCATTTCTTTTCTTACTTTAAATCACACACTTGAATAACTATGTACATGTATTTAAATCATTTTATTATCTCAATTGATTCTAATGAGTAATATTGTTATTATTCATGTTACCCATACACTATGTTTATGATGATTACTTGTTGATTTGTATTTACATTATTATTGATTTGTATGTTGATTGCTGAAAAGAATTGAAATAAAAAATAAATCTAAATAAAAAATCTAAATCTAAAATTGCCTTGTGAATAGTATCTTACGTTTATATTCATCCAATTTGAAATAAATATTTAGCAAAGTGTGTTTCCTCATTTCATCAAAATGCAGTAATCTGGAATGAATCAAAACAAGTAGGGTTTTCACGGGGCACACGAACGATGAGCAAAGAATGCAAATGTTCAAAAAATGGCACAGTCCCACACATGCGAAAGTCCAACAATTCCTAGAATACGAATAATGGACTTTGCCATTTCTTTGACATTCACATCCTTCGCGAATCATTTGGGTGCCCCGCGAAAACCAACCCTAATACATGTAGTTTTCCTCTGTTTTGCATATAAACATGTATGTCCAATGAAAAGACAATTGCAATGATATTTTCAACAGATCTGAATATAGAGCAATTAGTGAGTTGTCACTTACAAAAGTAATAATCCCAATTTAAAAACATGAATACAAATATATTTTTATTTGATTTTCATATTTTATATACATATACAAATTATGAAAAGATATACTATCAGATAGCCATACAAACCAAGATACGTACTACACATAATGAAGTTATACAGTTAGTATAATAATAATGATAATAATTATTATTTACGCAACTGGTACATAACTCTTTTATTTTTTTGACACATTCATTTTTTGATTACCTTTACCTTTGTAATTGTCCATGTATGCATCCATTTTCTGCTCGCATAATTATAGTTATGAATAGGCCTCTATCTACTGATTTCATTTAATTAACTACTTTAAAAACACAAGCAGGGTTTGTCAGGACTGTGCCAGGATTTGGTAACCTGGCATGATACTATTTTATTTCTGAAAAAATATATAGAATTAAAAAAATAACTATTAAAAAAAAAAGAGAGAAGTCAATTGTATTTTTTGTTATGATTACAGTCTGATTGTGAATTTTCTTTATTTGATGGTGATGATAGTCAAAATTGACTGATTGCCATATAACACGAACCAACAACAAAAACAACAGTGTGTAGCATGAACTTAAAAGCAAATGAGAAGGCAAAAAGCAAAACAAGAAGGCTTAATGATCACACTGTTATGATAACATCAATAAGATCTTATGTATGCATTTCAGTTTCACAGATTCAATTCCAAAATGAAATTCCACAGATGATTCCACAATGTAATCTATTGGTGGAAAACTGATAAAACTAACACCAGATTTCATTTTGAATTATAAACGAACAAAAAAGATAAGGAAAGGCACGGACCTTTGAATCAGAGAGGTAACAAGTTTATATTTCAGTCCAGTTTAGGTTCCAGAATTTCATAGACACATAGCCCTCAGTATTTGACAAATATAAATTTTATAGACCTAAATCTGTATCTTTCAAAAGGAGCTCTGAGGCTTGTCAACTGTCTGGGTAATCAAGGAAGTATAAAAACAGACACCATATTGACTTGCTGTGAAAGATATGTTTTTATTTTTCACTTTAACTTATTTCCCATGACAATGAACTCAATTTTCTATTACATCGTCTGTTTACAATTATCAGTGAATGCAATGCAAAACATGGACGGAGTGTAAAATTAGAAACTTGAATTATGGAAAATACATATGGGCAATGGAGTGTACTGTCCATCGAGGTAATTCAATCAAGAAGAATAGAAGGTAATATTCTTGAATTATAAGGTAATATATAAACCGTATTCAGTTTCTAGCGGTGATGATTCATGATTTACAATCACAAAAATAAGCTTCTATCATGATGGGATTTATCACCCACAAAGATATGATTCTCCATTAATGAGGTCATAAAACTTGTAGGTATCACATACTCCTCAAGATGGCTTCCAAAGGTAAGTCTGTATGGCTCTAGGGGGTATCACTCCGTTGATAAAGCGTACTGAAGGATCGTAGATGCTGACTGGGTACTCCTCATTAGCCCTTTTGAGAAACGATATATAATGAAAACATTATGTGGGTTGGTGTGCACAGAAGAAAATATCAAAATATATATTTGAAGTGGAAACTGATGATCTACCATGAATAGTCCGGGTACGCTCGCTATTCATAATGACCGCTATTCATAGAAACCCGCTATTCATTTAACATGCGTTATGAATAGCGGTCCTCATGAATAGTAAATGAATAGTGGTCCTTATGAATAAGTGGTCTTTATGGATAGCGGTCCTTATGACTAGCGATGTTACCCCAAATAGTATCCTATTCTACTTCCGATCATCACTGCACACTCTATATTTATCTGCAAATTAAAATGATTTTTCTTTTAAACTACTCTCTAATACAGTGTAGTTATCACATAATTTGATCTATTCACATCTGAAAATATGACTAAGAACAGACTGCCAAATATTTGCTTGTTATGGTCAACAGGATGAACTGGGAATAACAATCACATTATTACAGCTTCTACTCCTGGTTCAACTCCTTCTACATACAATATTGTGCTCATACTTCTTCTCCTACTTCAGTTACGAAATTATATAGAATGCCTGTGACATCAAACAAAAGAAACTCACATGTTGAGAATAATGAAAGACCTCGAGCCATCAGGCAGACCGAAGGCGATGGTATGAATATCGTCCATCTTGATGTCTCCTGTATGATGCTCACTGGCTCCTATCCTCACTGAGCCAGGCACAATGAATTTGCTGATACAGAGAAAATAAAAATGAAAGAGATTTAGAAGGAAACATGAGCAGGTTGAAGCCAGTGGTTTGAATGTCCAATATATTGACATGTCCTGAACACTAGAATTATGAAGGATGTCCCTTTTTTTTGTTTATTGCTTGTCAGAGAATTAGGAAGTTAAGCATCTGATAAATTACTGAGGGACATTTTTAGATGGCTGGCGAAAAGGAGGGCTGGCGAGAAGAAAAAATACGGGTCTCCCTCCAAGCAGAATTTGACAATTTACAAAAATTTGCCCCCCTTGTACAAAATCCTGGCTACGCCACTGCTCCTCAGTGTTGCTCACTGGCTCCTATCCTGAGAGAACCATGTACAATGAATTCTCTGATACATAGACATAGAAATGGAAGATATTTACAATAATGAATCATCCAGAAACATGAGCAGGCTGAAGGAAAATGGTGTAAATACATGTACTCTCCATCTCGATATCTCATGTATGTACTAGAATCTATATGCACACAGAGCCTCGCACTAGAATTTACTCACAGACAAGAAACTCTTAAAAATGGTTATGAATATTTCAAAGTTTATAACTGCATGCATGCCCTGTTTTTGACAATCAACAGACCCCGAAATGGTCAGCAGGGTGAAGTAGTGGTCATAATTATTTTGAATGAATCAAGTTCTACCAACATGGCACAAAAGAGAAAATTTATTCACTTATATTATACGGTTACATCACATCTAAAACTTAAAAAAAAAAAAAAAGACACGGACACAGACATAGACACAGATATAAAACTAATTTCAGAAATATTACATGTAACTCCTATATTTTTGGATGAATTAAAAGTGAAATAAAGATTTTCACCTTGCTTAAAAGTGAAATAAAGATTTTCACCTTGCTTTTTAAAAAACGTTTGTAAGCACTCCCTCCAAAAGAAATAATAGAAACATTTTACCTGAAATGACCTAGATGATAGTACATGGGCTGTTTGTAGAAGACATCTTTCTCTGCATCTACAAGAATAGGGCTATCCACATAGTTCTTGACCCAGTTAGGACCCCCTTCCAGATTTAGGGCAAGGTTCCAGTCCACCCAACCTGTCACCCAACTGTTCATTACCTGGATCAGAATGGGAGATTGAGATAGGGTTATATTTAGTTAGGGAAAGAGATGTTGAAAGAAAGCAATTTTGAAGTAAAGATTTATATGTGAGATAGACTTAAGAAAAGAAAGGTGAGAATATTAGAGGGGAAGTAGAAAACAATGAAAATAACTTTTCACATAATTATATCCTGTAATGTGAAAGCATAAGTGTCCATCCTAGGGTGCGTTGTCTTCAGCTATATTTGCAAATCCAAACATGAATAACATTATTGAAATATCCAGTAATTCTATATAATATAGGTGCATCTCTCAACTTCTAAATATTTTGCTTCAAATATTTTTGCTATACTTTTGGATGATACCCTTGCTGTAACCAGCTTCCAATATCGACTGGCTTGCTGCAGAAGGTGGATCAGTAGAAGTTACCCCCAATATGTATATAAATTATTTCTTTTGCCGTCATTGACCCCCTTTTCTCCCACCCACCCCACCCCATCCTAGAAACAAATTATT